>JAAXOA010003904.1:0-10893 GCA_036561885.1 Salina celebensis
ATTAGTTGACAATAAAATTAATCTTTGTGAATTTCAAAAAAAAAGTTGCCTTCTTCGATCAATATCTTATGCATTCAAATGCTACCTTCTACCGACACTTTTCTATATTTCGATTGTCGGTTTATTTTGAAAATATAGATATCCTGTATATACAAGATAAGTAACAAGCGTAATTCTATTCGTACGGGTTTAAATAGCGGCAGAATTAGACACGGGCTGTAATTAGATTTTGTACGACTTTTGTATGGCTGTAAAATTTCGTTTTAAAATCGTGTTATAATCCCATATTTTGCTTCTTTACATCTGTCAGTAAATGCTGGAAGACCTTATAATATAATGTGAAGTAGCATTAAGGCTATATATTACAAATTTACCCAATTTACCGATTTAAGAAAATTTACCGAATTTTCCCATTTTCATCGGTTACATAAAATAATATAAATTTCATATAGAAGCACTGTATACAGATCGTTTATATATACCAACGAAGTGTTATTGCACTCGCATAGCTTAAACCAAACTAGAGACACAATTCAAGTTTTGGACGCCGGCTATATTCTGATGTTTTACGCCATATTCAATCATTCTCGCTCGCAGTGGCCCCACAGCGTCCCAAGAAAATCGAAAACAAGTCGTGCTTTGATCAGGTAATGTGTTTAATCAATGAGGTATCATGAGACACCAAACTTTTGGAAAATTAAATGGTCAAATTAAAGAACATGACAGAGGCGTCCCAAGAAAATCGAAAACAAGTCGTGCTTTGATCAGGTAATGTGTTTAATCAATGAGGTATCATGAGACACCAAACTTTTGGAAAATTAAATGGTCAAATTAAAGAACATGACAGTTGACAACTTTCTTCTTTTACAAGTTTCACCTGGATTCTTTTCCTCCGACAGAGAAAACATGAAATCTATACTATACTAAAGGAATTTTCCTTGTTTTCGAGAAAGCATTTAACATTTTGGCTGAACGATCCAAAAAAGCAGTCGAGCTTCTCGTCAATTCATTCATGGATGTCGTGATGTGTCACGTTTATTTCCCTAAACAAATATGTTAACTTTTTCCTTTTACTTTTTGCGTGGCACGTATATTTTTTTCCTTCTCTCTCTGGGTAACATCGCTTGCCACATGTGTCATGTGTGGATAATTGAAGCTAGAGAAAAAAATATGAGGCTATATCTGCAAAACTAGATATTTTCTGCATAATGTTTTTTGTTACGAGCTATACTGGAAGGGAGAAGTAATTATATTGTGATGCAACACAACTTCTATTCATGTTCTTTTTTCTTTTCTAGTTAGGGATGATCCATAACGTACGTCACGCTGATTAAAAGCTTGGTAATTAGCCCGTCGGATCTCGGCAGATTGTCCGTCCCATTGTCTGATGGAGATATAACTCCATCCTCTTTTTTCTCTGCCCGTTCGCAAAGAATCGAACTTTCAATCACCGTGACGTACTTTATGGACGACCCCTTACTGGAATAATAATGCTTTGTTGTGATTTTCATCGATAAACATGTTACAATTTCGTAACAGGGACAACAATGGATTTTTCTCTTCGATTTCAGCAAAAAAACACAAACATTTTAAAGTAAAGAAGAAGTACATTTTGTGCATTGGGCAACGCAGCGTTGTGTAAATGTGCAATAGAAAAAATATATTGTATGAAAAACCGCCAGAGTAAAATAACAAAACAATATTGACCTGAAAAAAAAGAGAGAAAAGACAATAAAATGGGAACGTGCAGAATGAAATCGTGGAATAGTATATTAGCTGATTTATTCATAACAACATAGCACTAATGATTATTAGACAATCTTGAGGAAAGCAGACAGCACGAAAATCTGAAATAGGGAAAGGAAATGAAAGTCTGAATAGTAAATTAGTGCAATAAATGCAGTATAGATTGGATTGCAACATGGGTTTTCTTTTTGTGTTATGAAAAGTGAAAGCAACGGTTGTTAGAATACAAAGGCATACGTAATTTGATGGTTCCGTATGGCGTGTTCGGTGAGAGAAATGTTGAAGGTGGTACTTTTTGAAGAAGTAGGGGGTAAGATTTTTGACGTATAAAATCCGATTATAGCCTGTTCCTACTCTTAGCTTTTAACCCGCTTAAAACAAAAAGGTTTGCGATATGTTGGCAAGTGCTGGTTCGGTATCTAAAATTCAAACACTTTGGTTTTGCGGTTTCCTTCTTTTATGTTTTCCCGATTATAACCTTCATTTCATTCATTAATCGCTGTTGTTTCCATTATAGCCCGGTATTTAAAAGAGCTTTTTGTGCGTCAGACCGTTTAATTTAAAAATGAAATTTTGAAACTTAGGCATGGTTAGTATAGTTTCCATTGGGATAGATTCATTCCATTCCCTATAGATTTAAATACAGTTTCCATGGATACATGGGTTAAATAAGGCCTGTAGCATTGGCCAATGCAAATATCACCCTGTACAATCCTTCAATCTTAAATATTGGGATTCCACTTCCACGCAAAAAGGATTAGTTTTTCTTTCGAGACCCAAGTGCACCTTACTTTATTGCTTACATTTAGATATGCCATATATTTTCCAGACAGAAGGAAATGAATGCAATAAGTTTGTTATCTTCTCAAATACAATTCAGTTATGACATGACGATAGAAAGGATGATGATGGAAAAGTAGGTTGTCTGAAGTCTGAAGGTGAGAGTTACTGCGATTCAGTTAACGTTAACACAGCTGAATGTGAGAAAAGTAGAAATATTATCTGTTAAGCGCATCATATCACACAGAGCCAAGTTCCAAAAGGTTTTGACATTAGTTTTTTGTAGCATTCGTCTTAGACAATGTTTGACCCCTATGGTGGCACTCCGTAGCAATTCACCTTTTCTACAGGAAGCGTTTTTCTTTTTGACTGCAAGATAAAGGAGAATCTACTGAGGTGCCATGTGCCTACATGATGCCAGCCTGGAGGAGAAAAATAACTGTGATGAATCTGAAGCGATGACAGCACAACGATGAATGGACAGTGATCACGCTCCTGTCCGACGGTGACTCTTACATGGAAGAAAATTGTGAGTCACAAATTCGGTATGAAAAAAGATAACTTTCTGAACATTGTATTGTCTTGATTCTGTCATTTTTGTACATATTTTGCGTAATGGAACATTTTGTATGTAGATGAATCGACGGCCATACCGTAAAACTTCCTTTAACACCCAGGCTATAATTGTTATAATTGTTAACTTGCTTTCATGGACTAGAAACTTAAAATGGACTTGGGGACTTTCACAAGGCGGTCTATAATCGGGATGTTTACGGTATATTTTATCTTCTGTTGAAAGCATAGGTCATTTTTTACTGGAAATTTTTTTCTGTAACATAGTTTTGTACTGACAATGAGTGAGTCATAGTCATATCATCAAATAGAATCTTGTTTTTACTTCAGTTTCATTGCGTCATTTGAAATATCAAAGTATGAACTACAAGATTTGTTCTAGTCACCGTCTATGAGGCATATCCTTGTTTCATATTTCAAAAAATGTCAATTTTTGGAGCATTTACATTTTATGACAAGTTGTAAAATGTCAGCATTCGTCTATCCTGCGCCTTTTTTTATTGCTTATACGCGTATGTCAAACATATCGAATTTCATATAATGTTTCATTTTAGCTAGTTTCTCTTCCGAATGACATATAGCTAAAGCTTATCCGTTTTTTCTCTTATGATGAAAGATGATAACACTCACATTCAATTTTTGTTCTATTATTATCTCCCAATTTTTGTTACACAAACATACAACGGCAGCACGCAGTGTGACTCGGGATAATGTGTCGCCAACTGTTTGTACATCTCAGATTCTACAAAACTTGATGGCAACTTCCAACAGTTTGACGTATGGTGTGATGACTTATCATATAATCTTATCTATTTTCAGATTATAACATGAAAACAGTCACAATATGCAGTTATGCATAATATTGTCGGTTTTATATAAATACGATGTATGCATTTTGCGCAAATTTGTCATTTTGCGTTTGAATTTTATGTAATGTTACATCAGTATTTACTCCGTATGAAGTTTTTGAATTTGAAGAATTGCCGATTCCAACTCATAACAAAGTTATCCGGTAGACGGGAAATGGTTGAGCAACTTCCTAGAATTTGTCGATGTCAAATATGTATGACCACTGGCCTACATATATACGAAAATGCGTGCGAGACAGTGTTACCAATAAAATGGTTGAATGAAGAAACTAGAATCTTTTAAAAAGCCAGGAATGAGCCAAAACGCACGTTTATACCAGACCGAGTTGTTAGGTTTTGGCAAGATGTTTGACTTGTGGTTACTCTTTTCAGTTGTTTAAGAATTTCTAAATATTAACCTCATTGTTAATATAACTTTTACTCTCATGAATTAACCAAACTTTTCCTAGGAATGTAAAGTGGGATCTCTCGAATTTGTTACGGCCAACCCGATTTTCTACATAATATTGTAATGGAATGGCCTTAGTCAAAACCTCGAAAATCACCGGAAATGAATGGTCAGATATCATCTTGAATGATACCTTCCGAGGAGTCAATCAAATCAGTGAAAACTTAAGTTCAAATTCTGTCCAAACATTGTTTTTTCGCAATTATTCCCAGTTTGCCTTTGCTTACAATTCAGGTAATAATATTTCCGGTTCATATTCTATATAGTCTTTGTATTTAATTTCTTTAAGATCCCACTAATTACTGCTGCCAACTGTCACTAATTAGTTATCAATCGTATATCACGTATAGTTATGATATGCTGTTTCAGCACTCTCTAGTTCCCTATTCCTATTACTCATGCTGACATGAAAACTTGAAAACATGCCATTTAATCATGAGTTTGATTGACGGAATCGTTAGCTCTTATAAATTATTGATTTCAAATTATTCAATGTGTCCACTTCTTTTGACTAGCTAAGAGGAAAATTGCTTCTATATGTCAGAAAAAGTCAAAGTCAAGAATCAAGTAGTAAACAGTAAAAACTACTGCGTATATTCGCCAAAGTCACCTGCACAAACTTAATTTTTCGAGAGTAGCGTCATGGTCAAAGTTATAAATAATTAGGTTTATGAAAACGCCAGAGGAGCCAAGAACCGCTCAAGAGGTCTTAAGTAATTGTCCATAGAAAAAATCAATACAAACACTATTGGAACTTTATGTAGCACCCAAACTGCCATAAAAAGGCAGACGCTATGCCATATTTTTTCTTGTTTACCTGTAATTCTTTACCTGAACAGCCAACAAAAATTCCCATAGTTAGTCTGTCAGAAGCTGTTAATAAGGGAAGTGCTAAAACTAAAAGTTATCTCATAAAAAAAAATCTTACTCGTAAACAGTTAAAAATAAGATTATATCTTTAATAAAATTGCATTTTGAATTCACATTCAATCTTATAAAAACTTAAAATACAGTGCATAGTTTGTAGATACAGCTAAATACTGTGCCGAATACATCCTTAACAGAAATGTGATGTCAGTCTTCTTCAGCTGCATTGTTAAGGGGATATATTTTGGAACCTCAAGCCGGTCGATACAGAAGATCCATGCACATCCTTCTCACAATATTAAAAAAGTAAATAATGGCTACAATCCAAATAACCATAATTATGTAGGATAACCTGACAGGAAAATAAAACAAGGAAAAATAAAATTTTAGTGCAACACTGAAAATAAAACCGCGGTCCAAACTGTTTACTACGTGTAGCATTATGCGTAATAGCCAAATAACAAACAAAAAGGTCACTTGTAATCAACACAAATATGAGTTACATTCACGCGAAACGGAAACAAAGAGAAAGCAGACAGTTTTCTTACATGATTGCGAAATATCGGCCCGCTTGGAACTCAAAACACAAATTTTCTCAGAAGACAACTAAAAATACGTTCTGTAAATTTCCGCACTTATGGAATTTTTTCGCATAATATCAGAAGTTAACTGTTAATGGAATCTTCGTAAGAATGAAGAAAAATGCTAGAATATTGCTAAACGTCCACAATAAAATATTGTGTTTGACTTCCTTCACGATGTCAGCAAAAATATTGTTTACTTGAACATGCTTTCGTAAGACAATTTTCTTACATATTTCTTCATTTCATATATTATTTTAAGTGAAGGCTTTGCGTGTTATGTAATGTACAGGTGTACATGATACCATGCAAGGTATAGGTATTTTTCTTGGTTTCCTGATTGTTGTACAGGTGAACTTACAACAATGTTTTTATTCTGAATGTGTATTGCATATGAAAAAAAGTTGTTCTTTTGGAGTTATTCGCGAATTTTGAGTTCATTGTGACCACAATAGACGTGACGACCAATTTATATGAATATACAGTAAAATATGGTTGTGCATCGATGCATCTTGGGAGGTTCGTTCATACACACCAATAAAACAAGATAAGCTTTGGGATAAGTCGGGGTGTTAATATAAAAGTATGTAAAGGTTTTGTCTAGAAAAACAACTCAGCCAAGAACACGTTTAGCTGTGGTATAAAAATGTACCACAATGAAAATCCGTTCTATATCAAAGTTTAATATGTATATAGCGTGAGGTATATTTTTATGATATAAATTTGATTAAAGATCACTTTGACTTACATAAGTTTTACAGCCATGGATTGAATGTCAGCAAAAGTGCATTAGTCTCACGTGAGCTGCTCCGAAAAGTGTCATTTTTCCAAACATCCACGAAAATATTTGATTTTTATGGGTTTTTACTAACAAAATTCGGAAAAATAATCAGAAATCATGGCACAATGACTTTATAGGAGCCACAGTCATTTTATTATCGTGAACAGTCAAACTGAAATATTTCACTATCACATTTATGCGTGTTTCCATATTGTAGTGCACTTTCCTACTGACACAGTAATATTTGGATTCAAACAGAGAAAATTGTTATGCACTAGTTTTTTTAGTATTACGTTGTAATCATGAAAATATCAGTGGAATTGACGCTTTTATGTAACGTAAAAGGGTGGAAGAAATGCTGCGGAGGTTTGCCCATCAACACTACGAAAGAAATGAAAAAGTACAAAGTATGTTTAATTTCCTCCGTGGAACTGTGAACACGCATATTAGTACCACACACAAAATTATCCTTGAATAGACCTCCAGAGAAAGTTTTCGGCCATTGGTGCACTTGAAATTGCAGAGCCGATATAAAAAATCCCGTGTTCATTCATAGAAATAAAACATGTCGAATTGATTTTCGTTTCAGGGGTAAAAGTTTGAAATGCGACAGGACTGCAATATTGGTAGAAATATGGTGAAAATTAGTTCAATGTAAAAACCATGAAAGATTCCATGTTTATTATGGAAACAAACGTTGAAGCAATTAGATTGGAAGCGAACGTTGCAGCTGAAAGTGCTGGAATAACTCTATGCACAACACAGCCAACAAATTAAAATATTTATATGCTGGAAAATTCTGTCATACTCAAAATTTAATCAACTTTAGCAGTCTTATATTAAACTAGACTGATTTTTAGGTGAATCTGGATGAATAATTGAAAGAGAAAGCAGCAAAACAACATTACAAAAATTTTTATAATTTGTATTGTCCATCCATCCGCACCAGAATAATTTATTTTTCTTTCTCTATCCATATGTGACTGAATTGGGCAACCAAATTGGAAGCCTTTCTCTGTGAAGAAAGTGGGATGTCCGTATCCACAAGGAGAAAATTTGTTTGCTTTCTTTGCCACACTTGAACTCAATTTGAAAAGCCACTTTTGAAGATTAAACTACGACTTGCTAACTTGTTAATAAGATAGACTCTTAAGAAAAACTATTTTGAATGACAAAACCAATAGAGGAAATACTTTTGGTAAAATAATGTGACAGACTTTTTATGGACAAATTGAGATTGTAGCTTATTTTGTAAGAAAGGTTTTTCCTGCATACATCCATGTGGAAATGAAGAATAAATGAATATTTTATGAATGTGATTGCCACGAGCTCTACAAAAAGGTTTGATTGAACACAGTTATAGCTGCCGTTGCATAATCCCATATTAGGCTGTCTAGCTGGAATGACCGTTTGAGAAGAAAGCTAACAAGATGGAAGAGGATGATAACGGTGTGAAATCGCCGTTACCGTACATGCATTCTTCTGAATACAAACCAATATTATCAATGTAGTTTGGAAAGTGTTGCCTGTCAATATTCAAAATAACATTCCTCATGGTATGGTTTAAATGGATATTACAACAACATATGAATGAAAAATGACAGAAAAACTTTAGACACTGCGTATTTTACAAAGTTCAGGGAAAAGGTCGTCAGCAGCGTTTTGCATGCGATTTTTAATGTCTCTTTTTAAAAATTGATTGTATCAAAATATACACGGTCTGTGTTAAAACTTTTTAACAGCTACGATTGCATGCGATCTTGGAGACAAGGCTGGATTGAAAAGTTGGACGAGTTGGGCATTTCCAATGCTTTCCTGAAGGGTGTCATTAAAAAAGATTGTTTAGTTTCAAAAGTTACGTACATTATGCAAAAGTTTGTTCAAGCACTTACATGTTCTGCAAGGTAAACTATTCGGTCAAGGAGTATGAGGTCTTCTACTACTGCAGCGAACATTGCCCGGAGTAAATAATATTTGTGGAAATTGTTTACTATGTCGGCTGCCTCGTAGGTATTCACAGTTGTTTGAATTATAGAACCATCCTGCAATATATAATGTACGGAATTCCAAAAAAAAAATATATATATATATATATATGAAATTGATGTGTTTACATTAGGATTTTAATTTGTTTACCAAGGTTGTCTCATCGATTCCCAATTTTTTAACGGCAAACGACACATAATCTTTAAATGAGTCACACTTTTTAGTCATCCTTCCAACTCGGAGTTCACTGTTGGCTTCATCGTTATCGGACAGGTGGCCGTGTTCCTTGAGGACTACTTGAAGCATGGCTCGGTAGTTTAGAACTGGAGGCATTCCCAGGCCCTGCATAAAATACAACAAAATATAATACGTGAATATGAATGATTTTATAAATATAACTAACTAAAGATGTAAACTAATGGGATATGGCGTACCGATTCACTTTCAAGCATTCTTGGAAGAGAATAAGCCGATAACATTCTTGCATTCCTTCCAACTACAAAAGTTTTTCCAGGTCCTTCGTAGTTGTTTAAGGGAGTACTTAAGGGAAAGCCAATGCTTCCATCTGGCCATGGAGCTGATTTGGTAGAAACTCCGGAGTCTTGTGCAGCTGTCGCAAATTTAGATCCATAAAATACCGTCTCTGGATACAAACTTTCATCTTCCTGGACTAAATTGTAGCAGCACGGAACAACACAAATGAACTTGGCATTTTTATTATGTAGGAACAGTTTTAATATATTTGCACCAAGATTTCCACAAGTGTGAAGCCCAACGATTCCATATTTCATATCCGCTTCCTTTGATTCTTCTTCCTGAAGACTTTTATCGACCAACTGCTGTAGATCAGTTTTAGTCGTGATCATTTCTGTTATTGACTTTAAATTGTCTTCTTTACAGGTCACATCCCTTTTTAAAGATTCCCAGTATTGCTCCTCCGAAATCCCCATTTTTGCCAGCTTTTTTCTCCAGTGTTTCCCAAAGTTTGTACAGCTTCCAGTTCTCTGTCGTTCTTTCGCTCGACGAACTAATTGGGGCCAAGTTTTATCCAGTTTAGCAGCTCGTTTTTCGCATCCTTCCGTGTTACTTGCGGAGGCATCTATTGCAAGTACCTTAAGATCGTAGTAAAGCGCCAGGAAGGAACTGAGATAACCTTTTCCACTGCCGACATCGACAATGCTTCCAATTTTCTCTGATGATAACACCTCCGTAGAAATACTTGCGCCGACACAAGTACAGGCGATGTACTCACTGAACTTAAAGACTTCATGCATTTTCTTGGAAGACATAAAAGTGTCAAACTCTAAATCAACAATAAGTTCAGGATAATTTTCTCTGAGTGCCCCTCGGGTGTCTTCTAATTGTTTGAAAGTTGTACACAAGTTTAGTTCTGAAAGCTTCAGTTTTCCCACACTAACGATAAGTTCTTCTAGGGATGAAGCAGTTTGGAAAGTGGAGTCTTTTGAAGATTTTAAATCGTAGTTTTTCCAAGCACCTGTCGTTAAGTCTGTCATACATCTTTGAACTTCTTCCACCGATTTTAGTTCCAAGTCAATCCTGAGTTTCTCTGGGATTAGAGTAGACCAGTAGTTCTTCAAGTAGTAATCGGTAAAGTGACAATTTAAAAATGACAAAGCAGGCTCCACAAACTTAGCAAGTTTGATTAGCGTTTTTCCCGCTGTTGATTGCATTTTTAAAGACTCCAAGCCATCGACGAGATAGTCCATCTTAAAAAGAATATTTTTGACCTGGAATGCTGTCGACTTTGGCAGGTTCTTCTTCTGTAATTTCCAGGAACGTTTTTAACAAGTTGTACTGCGTTCTCACTTGGGTTGTTGCGTCATGCACACTTGTCACGTTGTCCCAGTTAAAGTCTTCAACTAGTTTGATTATTTTATCACACAATTTAATGCACTTTGCGCTGTCTCCTGTTTTAACTTTCCCTTGGATTAAGTCCTCCTTTGCGGCCAAAGCGAAACCTTTGTATCTTCCCAACTCTGTGCCAACTTCTACTCCAGTTGAAAGTCCGGCTTTCCAACCCTCCTGTGAACCTTCTGCAGATCCTGCCTCGTAACCGGATTTGTAAGCGGCTTTGTAAATAGCTTCTTCTGTACCAGAGCCTAAAAGGTCATCTAATTCGGCCATTGCTAGTTAACTACTAATTGTACAAAACTAGAAAACAAAAACACGTGCTTTCTCCTGTCATCCTTGCTGGGATTCCAAAAGTGCAGTTTGGTGCTGTCTCGCGTTCCCCGGCCGAAT
>JAAXOA010003905.1:0-10890 GCA_036561885.1 Salina celebensis
AGATCTTGTACTGATAAATGTGAACATTTTCAATTATGAACTTTCACTACTATGTAATATTGCAACCAATATACGTAATTGATGTGCAACAGAGAATTTAATAATAATAATAAATAGTAATTTAATGATAAGATTTTAAATCTAGAAACGTTATGTTAATAAAAGTATGTAAAAAGGCCATGAACACTGGCCGTACCAGAATGATATTGTAAAAGTTCTTCAATCCAGTTCATAAAAAAGTATTTTCTGGAGAATATCTGGAATCTTCGTTTTTATTGTATTTGGGAGGAAATTTCCAACCAGTTTATAATAGAAATCAATGTAAACACGTGAATGTACAAGAGTAAACGAAACCAATATACGTAAAAAAAAGGTAGTATACACAGTGAGGAAGTAAAATATAAGTAAACATTTAAATATGATTAGTCACATGATTTACTATGAATTATGTTGCACTATTTGTAACAAATATTGAAATATATGCAAAAACTAAGTGTAAAGTGAAAAATCCTATATGTTCAGCAGCTATAGATTTTGTCATTTGAGTATTTATCAGCCAGCAAATTGATTTTTTCCTGTGGTCGCATGAAAGAGTTTTTGACTGGGTAAATAATAGAACTGTAGGCCCTTTCATCTGCAACTAACACTTTTCTTGTTCGTTAAACTGTGCGAGTGTCTCCCCCAAAACATTATATTTGAGGAAATACGTTTTTGATTCCTGGTCCTATTTATGAAAGTATGACTGCATCCTATACAACTTTGCCCAAATCGGTTCTATAATGCATTTATCAAATCATAACATGTAACACAAGTCATGTAGAAACAGGTAGTTATTCTGGTTTTGAAAACCTTTATGATTATAGGACAAAATATTGTATGATTTTACAATAGCATTCATTAGGCAAATTACCCGCGATAAATACAAGCAAAAGTATGAAATTCTGATCTGTTTTGTTTCCCACATACTAGTAGATTCAACAACAACAAAATTACACCCATTATTTACAAACGTGCATTTTACTTGAGTAGTTATTCAGTTCAACGATGATTTCTCGCATGAGTTAAAATTCATTTTTATACATACAAACTGTCATTTCAATTGTGACAACAAAACCTTAACCAAAAACTTTCTGACAATTTTATCTTGTAATTAGCCGTAAAATTGTATTTTGTATTCTATATTTCTTTTAAACATGACGCCCTGTTTTAAGTCACTGTAATTCATGCATACAAGTATACGTCTTTAAAATATACCACACAGGTGCAATTTTATTGGTGGGCAGAACTCGCTTTAGAATACCTACCTACTAAATCGTCGTTTTCCTGTTAGAGTCCAAACAAAAACCATTGTAAAGCACTTTTAATTCAACCTCACTATTATATATTTTTTTAAAACAATCAATGCTTCTCATATTTGGTCCTATTAAACGAATTGCTGCATGATGACTACGGGTTAACACGAGGAATAACAACGATTCAAAACGCTGCTACTCAAAATAGTTTTTAATGCACAAATTTTAATTTGCTGAAGATTTCCTTAGTTCTTTTAAAAGTTAATCATTCTGGATTGATGAACTTAATGGGTTTAATTTGATTAGGTGCGTTTTACATTGATATTATCTATAATTACAGCTATATCTCTATCAAAGCAGCAAAACAAGAAACTCTTGTAATAATTTTATTGATTAGGTGCATACTAAGCCAACCTCTCATAATCGAATTACTATGATGAATTACGGTATAATATACTTGGACGAACTGTAAAAATTTATTGTAAACTAAGATTGTATATTTTTGGAGTTTGCCCCTTCGTATTTTGTGTAGCTAAATTAGTTGTCGTCACTGAACCCGGTGTTCGTAAGGATCTTCTTTCTTTGAAATGCAATCAGGCATTGTCTTGAACAACTTTTTAAAGGTTTACTCATTATTGTGCAATTCTTCAAGGCTTGGTTTTTAGCATTTTCGACTATTGGGAGTGTTGTCAATCTGAGGGTAGTTGCCAATACCAGTATTCACAAGGAAAGATTTATTCTTTGAACTTTAAAATTTCTACGAATGTAAAAATAGAAAAATACAAAAAAACTCTAAAACAGAATACATCCATGAAAATATACGTACTAGGGTAGAATATTAGCCAACTGTGAATCGTACCATTTTCTAAAAGTTTATGGAATATTTAAATCATAATTTAGGAGACGTTTCGAGACAATTTGTACGAACCAAACTTTTTTTAATTGGAGGATTATAGTACTGAATGTTTTTATTATATAACTAACTTCTACTTTTTCAAGACCGTTGCGTACCCGTTATATAAAAATCTGTAAGTTCGCATGCCTCCATGCATACAAGGTTTTTTTTTTGTATGAGTGCCCGAGTATTTTCTTAGCACTATTTTATAGATTGCTGAAAATAGCGTTATTAATATCAATACCAATGTATTGGTAAACTCAGAACATTAGCAGCAATTGCTTCATATGTATTGTATTACTTTCAACTTTAGCTTTAGTTTCTTAGTGACCGTTTTTGACTTTGTTTGACTGTATATACTACTGTTTTAAAGAGTGATCATTGCATTTTAAGATAGGATAGCAATAAAGTTAATAAGTATATAATAAATACTATTACTATTAGAGTGTAATTCTACGAAATTTAGGTAATTAAGAAAACTTGTAATAAAGATTAATAAAATGCGTTGAAACAAAAACGAAGAATCCAGAGTTTACAACAAAAATATTCATTTAGCCATAAAGAAAGTCATAAAAGTTTGAGTTTGTAAGCAATGAAGACAGTCGCCCACTCTATGTTCGTAGGAACCAACGAATTTAAGCTGCTCGTTTATTGCGTCATGGGATGCAGCCAAGAAAAATGCATAAACACATCGTTGATATGCATATTGAAGGGAAAAGGTGGAACGAAGGACGGAGATTTGAGCGAAAGATTGCTTCTAGTAAGAGTATAAGGGATGTTGGGATGAGGCGCATGAGACATTACGTCGTCTCTGGAGCCATTATTGACCCAAAGTTGAGCCAATGAGAGCCCAGTCATGGCTGTCAAAACCACACACACAGGCAATTTAATCGAGTTTTACCGAACAGAGCGGCACTCAGACCGTTGTATTAACAGCCATTGTAAAGGCAACGAATAGGCATAAAAAACACGTTACGAGAGGAGAACGTTGATTTTCCTTTTTTCAAGCAAGAGTTTTCTCATGGAGTGCATGCTGGTTGAAAAAGTAGGGTTGCCTTTGAATGCGTCGCAAGTAGGGTCGCATTGTTAAAAACCGTTTTTAGTAGCGGTTTACAAATTCTACCCTACTCCGTGTGCATCTCCCCCTATACCCGGCTAACGTAGGTTGCGTTGTGATCCTGCTAGGAAGCCTCTGTTAAGTTTTCCACCGAAGAGTTAGAGTTCACTGTTTATCCTGCAGCATGCAATTACTTGATGATGCCTTTGCCAGCTTTATGAAAAAGTTCCATACCTATTATGATTGTAAAACATTTTCATGCAATTCCTTTATCAACACGTAAAGAAAGTCATTAAGGAAGTGGCGATTCTGAATAATCTTCTCCATACTACAAAATCTCTTGAAATGAGTTTCGCACAGGGTTCACCCACTTAGGGATTGGCTTAAATAAATATTATCTGGGAGGGAATATAACCCTTCCTTAAAATGGTTTAAGTTTATGCATGCATGATTCGTATTGTTGTCCAGGCAAATGGTGTAATGGGTGTAATCAATCATTACGCAGTTCTGGGTATTACCACAGCTACAGTATAAAGTGGCAACATTTTGTCTTCTTACAACAACCTTGGAATGAATTTTTCATTTCATCCTATAAGTACTTCTACCTGAATATGTATTCTAATATAGAGTTACTTGTATGCACTTTAGGATGCTGTTCATGTTATGGTTTGGATTTGGAACATTTAATGTTAAATGCAGTATCGACATCATGCTAGAAACGACTCAACTTATTGCAACCTTGAAATTTCGTAAAGCTTGTTTCTTGTTTTTGGTCTAGAGG
This sequence comes from Salina celebensis, assembly GCA_036561885.1. Classification (NCBI taxonomy): domain Eukaryota; kingdom Metazoa; phylum Arthropoda; class Collembola; order Entomobryomorpha; family Paronellidae; genus Salina; species Salina celebensis. The sequence goes on from JAAXOA010003905.1 coordinate 4,026, forward strand.
AATAGATGGAACCCTGAACAACCGTTTCTATTTTAGCGTCTGTCTCTCCTTACTGAGTTTTTAATGTGGGTTCCTGGACTGGGAAGACCATTGCCGTATTAAAGACAAATTGTTGGTTGACTAACTAACTTTAAACAAAAAAGATCCGTTACAAAGATCCATGGCCGAAACGTACAAATAAAATGTTTGCCGTATTACAGCCAAACTTTTATTAGTAATGGGTACCTGACTGTTGTTCGTATTCATTTCAATGAGTTTTTCCCTTGTTTTGTTACATAACATTCGTCCTTCATGCAGGCTTTGAAGCGACATCGACGGAAACATGGGCAACTTTTTGACGGCGTAACCGTTTCCTTTCCTTATCGTATAATGTATCATGAATCCGTGGTGGGGAACTAGTGGCTAAATATGCACCGAGCGCAATTTCATGAAATCTTACTTTTTTGTTCGAAAAATTCTTTTGTTCAGTCAACTAAAGCAGCTAGGTTTTCGTAAACATTTAGCGGATCTTCTTTTATCTTTGTATAGTGTCACAATTATATAATTACTTCCCAATTAAATATGCGTGCGTCATGTGGCTCTTGAACGAACCCAAGAAATCTGTATTTAAATCAAGCTGTAATTATTATTAAGAGTTTTGTAGTAAACAAGATTTTACTTTATAAACATTTTTTGCTTGAAGATTAATTCATTTCAAATACGATTGTAAAGAATACAGAATGAATCGACAGTTGTCAGCCTACGCACTGTCTGTTCCTTCGATCGAGGTCAGGATTGTTGTCATTGTTTGCATAATATTCCAAAAAGCTAAAAGGTAGCCCTTTTTCTTATCAATTTTTTTTCATTTCAACTCTAAATAGATGCAAACATAAGCACACATGCTGCGCAATCAACCCTTTTAAATACTTCACGAGACACCATATCTGACATCTAAACTAAACACTCCCTATGATCCCAAGAGAACAGATAATACGTAACTAGTAACTACCTTGTGGGCACGGACCTATGTTTCTACATTTTCATGCTTTTTTGTTCCTCTACAAAAAAAAGTTGGTCTTCTCTGAATACAATGCGCATTGTCTACTCGATGACGCTGATGATGATAGCACCACAGAGAGAAATTACCTTACACGACCATTTTTGTAATTTATACCATGTTCTTCCTCTTGAAAAATTCAGAATCCAATCCAATATCCAATCACCGATAAATAACAACTCCTTTGTAGGCAAACCCTTGACGAATTCCCACCTAGTCATCTTAAATTTATTGTGCTATCATATACCACATTAATAACAACAAACCAACAACAGTGTAACACAACAAGATGCTATGGCTGATACATCAGTATGTTTTTCCACTGGATCCATTGTTTAACTTGTTGTATGTAAAAAACAGTTTTAATGTTCCATGTTGTTTATTATTACAAAAAGAATACAACAATTTTCCTTCTGTGTTTTTTTGTTTAATCTCACGCAGAGAATTTTTAGGGAATGGTCACCATTTTGTTAAAATTTCAATACTCAAACATTGTCTTGCTTCTTTTTGATATGGCGCTTCGCACATGTCAAGAAGTTACACCTGCAAAATAGGTACGTGATGGTAATCTCTTGCCTTGACCGCTTGTGACAATCCTCTACAACAATGTGCAAAACACCCAAGAAATTATTTAATTGTTGACTGCAAGCCAAAATGTAAGGTAACACCCATTGCGAATATTATTTAAACAAAATGCTATCGAACGAAGATCTTAAAAACCATTCTCTTTATAATTTGCGACGACTTTCTCAGTTTTCTCATGAATCATTAGATTTTGACTTCCCTACGGCATCCATTTCTTGAACACGTAGTAGAAACGAGATCACCCCTTAACGCTTAAAATGTTTCGCAAAATATTTTTCTTTCTACTCTGTACACAAATTCTGTTGTGGTTTTCCAAGCTGCAGGCATCAAACAATATATCAGACTTTAGATAGTCTACGAAATTACAAAATATTATATTACATTTTTTTCTATCATAGAGGTTGGAAATGCAAGTAAAGGAAAAAAGGAAACAGGTTTGAGTCTACGTTTTTTAGTAAAGCTTAAAGTACACCAATCAACTAAGTTTTTCGTTACTTCTCCTTTTTTTTCTTTGCCTTAAATAATATCAACCAAAATGAAATCATGCGTTGTATTATGAATCTCCTTAAAGTACACAAAGAGATAAGCAATTTCTCAGCGCACCCGGTTGGTACTCACTCACCTACCCACATACAAAGCCTGTTGGAACTCTTCCTTTTCTCTTTTTTTTCATCATAAATGACTCTCCTAATTCATTATTTTCATTCCATGCCGAGTTATTTATTACAAGATTTCCCAAGACAAGCTCTTTTACCAACCAAATGAATCTAAAGAGAAAAAAAAACTGAATATACATACCTACATAAATTGGTATAAAAATATATTAAGACTAAGACACACCAGCTTATTTCCACCTAAATACTGAAAATCTCTTGCGCTTTTGCCTGCCCACCACAACCAAAATTTCATAACTCTCTTCAAAGCTAGCAACGTTTTTTTATGTGAATGCCAACCCGTACGTTCGACTTTTTTTTTTGGACAAGCCTTCTTTTCCCTATGGGTATGTGACATTCATAAATTGGAAGATCCTTCTAATTTATTTTTATTATCCTCTGCGTAGCAAGGAACCACTGCATACAGAGAGCGAGTTCTTCTCTCTACACCAGTTGTGCTGCGCTTAGATTTTTTTATATTTCACTGCAAGGGAATCTGAAAATTCTTCCTAGATTTTTTCATAAACTATTTTTTTTTCCATCGGTACACGAATGAGATTTGAAATAAAATATAATGATAAAAATATTTTTCAATTTCCTGACTGCATGACTTCGTTATTTACATTACTCCTTTCAAAAAAGAGTTTAACTTAATTACAAAATGTATAATCCTATGGACTGATTCATGATCTCAGTAATTTATATATTTTCTTTCATTGTTCAAACAGAACCTTTTATATAACAAGGAGGTATTGCACGTGAAAACTACTTGTGGCAGTTTGCATACCAATTAAATACCTTGGAAATTAATCCGTGTAAGATATGCATGCGCCGTGCTCTAAGCATATAATCAGCTTGCATTATTACCTGTAAAATATTTGAGTAGTTTGAAGCGTCCCATTTTTCATTTCTACATAATGATAACGAGTATGATGAAGTGTCTTACTGCAAACAGTTCAATGGAAAACGGTACGCATTTAGAGAAACGCTTGACTTACCTTGTAAAACGTATCGCAATTCATTTTAAATCCACAAAATGGTTAGATGCTCAAACAACTTTTTGGCTGGTTGTTTCTTAAACAAATTTGCTAACCAATGAAAGATCTGGAGGNAAAATGGTTAGATGCTCAAACAACTTTTTGGCTGGTTGTTTCTTAAACAAATTTGCTAACCAATGAAAGATCTGGAGGAGAAATGACTATCTGCCAAATGTGGTCAAATTCAGCTTGTAAATTAACTTTTGTTGTGTCTCATCTTTTATCCTAATGAGGGACGTTTCTCAGCTTAAAATCTGATCGTGAATGAATTCCTTTCGATGATGCCGAATACGGTCACTTGATTTTTCCTCGTATAATATATCATTTCAACTTGAACATAACAAAAAAACATTTTAAAAATTTGAGAGTCCATTCTGTTGCAAAGTAAATACGTGTATAGCAATATTTTTTTGATCTGGCTTGCTCGTGAAGAAACAAAACTGATGAGAAGCAGTGGAGTGGTGCGTTTCACCCAATTGCAGTCGTCATTACAGTCGTGTAATGTGAGACAAAGAACAAAAAAACACACACTGGATATATCTTGAACAAAAAACATTTTGATACGTATCAGATTACTCAAGGAGGAGTGGAATTTTTCTTCGAAACATGCTTAATTTGATACAACAACATCACAGGACCACTTTTAGCTCATTAGGCAATATATTTTTTTCTGATTGAACAAAAAGCATTTTGATACGTATCAGATTACTCAAGGAGGAGTGGAATTTTTCTTCGAAACATGCTTAATTTGATACAACAACATCACAGGACCACTTTTAGCTCATTAGGCAATATATTCTTTTCTGAAGATATGGAATGCACATGAAATGAGTCAGCCCTCAAAAAACATTAAATTTTTTTTCTTCATTACGAAAACTCACGCGAGGATACTTTCCTTCTTTTTTTTGCTAATTGCAAGAAATCAGTGTTTTTTTTCTTTTGATTTTGACAAATGAGCACATTGACATGGCACGAATACTATCACAGAAGAATACACATGATGCACTTAGGTTTCGTCACAAAGCTAACCAATTTAATTTTTTTGCAATCACCTCCAAAAAATCATTTACTCCAAAAAATCATTTTGCAATTTATTTTTTCTAAATTATATTCCGTTCTGGTAACTCTTTTTAAGAAACTTGTAGTAGATAACTTTACTGGACTTCATCTACGATGTTCGCATCTCACACAACATTTCGCAACTAAAAAGGCTGTTGCATATGACAACATATCGAGAAATCCCTTCAATCATGTTTTATTGCCGTATGTCATGTCAATGTATTGATGGTGACTTAAAAATAGGTTTGAACAGTGACCAAAAGTATTGAATTCCACGTTTTTTAAAAGCAACTTTCTATTTTGTCTTTTTACCGATCCATTCTTACCCTTTTTATATTGCTTTGATTACCCTTTTATTACCTCTCATTATGGCACGTTTTTTTCCAAAGGTGTTCCTTAGTGACCTGCAAGCAAAGGTTGATAAAGCTAGAAGAAAGTCAAATGGAATGACCACCATCTAGGATCCTTAAGCCGGGAATGGTTGTTTTGTTGTCTATTGTTAGCTAATAAAGGGGTTCAATAAAAGTGAGAGTTGGTCTTTTAATGGTATAAAAAAAGAAGCAGGAAAAAACACACCTTCGCATTGTGACAGAAGGAAATGCGTAAAAATTCTTATTTTTAGCTTTCGTCATATGATTTTACAATCGTATATTGTCACTTGTTGGGACAGTTGGCAGGAAAAAGGGTGGAATTGAAAACCCATAATAAGGTAAACAGACGTCCTTCGTTGACCCATTTTTACTTCTAAAGAAAACTTCTAGAACTGGATAAGAATTTCTTATGAAAAAATGTTGTTCTTTTTTCGTATCGCACAGTTAAGCAAAGGATCCCGATGAGTTGAGAGTGACATAAAATTTTACTACCCGTAAAAAAAATCTCAAATATTATTACTGTCACTTCTTTTTAACTGTCATAAACATATTATTGCAGTTAGGCAGTACAGTTTCTCACTGTACAATTTAAAACTTTAGAGAATTCATTGAGAAGAAATGGAGTAATGTGTAAAACGAGATTTACTCTGTGTAAACCTTTGACTCTCAATAAAGTTCTTAAGGGTAAAAACACTAATTGGATCTTTCGAAGCCTTTTGTTTCAAGATTTTCAAGTTACACTTGACCTTCGACGTTTTTTATGACAAATAACAGAAAACTGTACATGAAACTGTTTCTCGACGGGATTTGACTCACTATTTTGTCTGTGATTCATATGTGGGTTTTTGGACGAAAAAAAGGCTTTGGTTTTTTTTTTGGAGTCTCATAAAAATCGTAATCAGCACTGTGAGTAGTTTGTTTTCACCCTTCAGGACAATAGGCTATCATATTGTTTTATGATGGCAAACGGATTCATTCCTTGAGTAAGCATGAGAAGGAGTCAACGGGCCGTTATTAAAGCAAAAATCCGAATAGTATGACCGGAAATTACTCCTTTTGCTGACAAACCAGCATACGAAGTCTTTGAAAGTGGGTTCTTGACACTTTCGTATTGTTTTATACAGTTTTATAGAGGACGTTTCCTTTCTATATTACTTGAAGCTCAGTTTAAACGCACACACATGTGCAGTAATGATCCTTTCTTGGAAGAAACGAAGAAACTGTGAGAGCAACCATGTAGAATGTGATCATTCCTGGCAATCTTGTTTTATGGCACATGTGAGAATTAAAGGAAACCGTTTCGAGCCATCAAGGATCTCACAAAAGAGACAACGTTAATGACCTTGCTGTTTTAAAGCTACCCTTTATGACAATTTCCAGAATACTTTTCAAACCCTCCAGATGATGATGATTCGAGACATTTGGGCGTAGTGAGTGTTTCAACTGAATGAAAACATTGTGATGAACTAACTGTGGAAAGTTTCTAAGACGGACAGCAACCCGTCGTGTGTGTTATTATTCCTCGTATTGTAACTGTTCTTTGGAAAACAGTTACTATAGCTATGAGAGCTTTGAAGATATTATTGAACGAATGCAAGCACAAGTCAATTCAAATATAGTATAACCAATGCAACAACGAATTCGGTTTTTATGGTTAATGAATTATGTTGTTACTTTGGAGATGAAGCTTTTAACATTTTTAAAAATCTATTTGTCGATATCTTATCGACTCCTTTCTGTTTTAAAGAACATAGTTTTGTACAAATATCCATATGGAGACCTAAATTAGCATTTTGGAATGGTCGGTCTTTTGTAGTCCGCGTCGGATCAAAATGGCAAAACTCAAGTTTGGTGCTCCCATCATCATTTTTACAATTTTCAGATAGCTAATCGACTGAAATTCACCAGGGAAGTATTTAAAACTAAAAGCGCCAATTTAAAAGATGACATTAACTGGATATATACATAACTAACTGTAGGAGTAGGATACATATCCGTCCGTACATACATTACGTGTAGGTATTATAAAATGTTATTTGCAAATTTAAAGGTCTCTGATGCGTGCATTTATTTCAAGTGATAGTCTTGCTCCTCAAGATTGCCCTCAGACCATTAATTCCGCCG
>JAAXOA010003906.1:0-10889 GCA_036561885.1 Salina celebensis
TTATTTCATAAACAAGAATCAGGTAGACGCACACACTCACATACTCAACAACCTACTTAAATCGCTTGTTCCTTTTCAAAACTCAGTGAAGCATCATTTTCGCTTTGGTTTGACTCAAGTTGGGCAACGGGCGTAACACACGTCGTCAATTTTTATGTTTATTGCTTTCCAAATTGCAACCTATTCATCTTGAACGTCTTTTTTTTTGCGTACACACACAACAACATCCTTTCTCCATCATTGAATCATCACTACTATCGTTCAACCATATCGCGCAGTCAATCTAATCTCCCGTTCCCTTTTTTTTGGCCAAAAACTATCCACCACATTTTTTGCTAACTCGCCCATTCTCATGTCTGTTAATCATACAGTTAACGTATAATTTTGTAAAAATCAGTTAGCTATTTGATCACTCGGAACAAAAGTTCTTTTGCTTAAAAATCCTTTGAAACTTTTTATTGCAAAATAACCCATATGATTGCTGACTAATCGCATGATTCTTCTGAAGAAAGAAACTTAACCATTGTTTAGCATTTTCTTTGATCGCTTTCAAATTGGCCCGACTATCACATATCCCTGCCGGTTTGATCGTACCAGAGATTTTATGTAAAACAGAGAAATCACATACTGGCCTGATAAGCTTGTGCGATTACCAAACAAAGTAGACAAAGCAAATCAGTAGGAATTATTGCTCAAGACAATTTCCACTACCTTTTCCCCCAATCGACCTATTATATTTTTTCGTAGTGTTATGTATGATTACTATCCGATGTCTATGATTATTATGGTCATGTTTGCAGGTAATGTACAATGATGATCTGTAATAATACCAGTATGAAAATCGGTTTCGTTCGAGAATAAAATATCCTTGTACGTTTTTTCCTGCCTCTATCATCGTATCCGCTCATCCGTGTAGCTCTTTTAAATTTCCGTCTATCATCCTCTTACGAAATTTTCTGACTGTTTTTCAGAGCAATCATAAAAAAAGATTACATACGCACCACCATCGTCCGACGACGCGTCGTTCTTAATCAAAACTGCCATCAAATCAAGTTTTCTTTCCATCTTGCGTATTTTTACATGAGATGTACCTCATTTTAAATTGCTCGTAGCAATAACTGATCAAAAAATGATGCTACTTTACTTTACCTCGTTATGCTTATGCGTCTTTTCTCGTCAGAATGATCTATTAGGGCATGTTGGACAAAAAAATCAGAGCATCGATTCCTTCAGATAAAAAAGTTGGTCCATGCAGGCGGTTTTTTTTATATAATCGTAGGCGATCTGACAAACAGTTGGCTACTTTTTGGATGCGTACAGCTTACCGCTACCCTCAAAATCCAATTTATATGATCTTTTTTTTCTCCTAAACAGTATTGTCGGAAAAGTAATGAAAATTATTTTGAATCTTGGTTCGTGATATTGATCGTCTTGAGATTTATCAAATCTGGTTCAGGAGGAGGAGGGCGACTGGTTTTTGGCGAGAAGACGACAGAACGCGCAGCGTTTCTAAAACGCTTTTGTGGGCTTGGCTGCTTCCAATCTATACCTTTCAATACAATATAGCAATTGTTCTATTAACACAAGATTCACTACTTTTATGAAAGAGAATAGAAAGGCATTTCAAAAATTTATGTAATTTATCAAATAAGATCGAATTACAATCAGGATGATCTGAAACAATGGGTTTGTAAGAATGAAATTCATACAGGTGTAGGAAAGCAGTGGGATAAATGAAGTTCATAGCATAATGACTTAAGAAACGATTAGGTTTTCCCACAAGATTCTCCTCGAATAATAATATACTTTCATTCTTGCAATCCGTATGATTTCTATTTGGCATCAATAAGCTGCCATAAATTATGTGCAGAAAAATCACATGTCGAAGGAATTTTCAGAATGATTTACGCATACATAATATTAGCATAGTTGCTTGTAAAACCAGGGCTGTAATAAATATTGTTTTGGCATCACTTGCGGATTTGACCTTAAAGTCGTTTTGCGAAACACCTTTGTTAGAAATTCTTTATTGTATCAAGTTCATTAAGAAAAAAATGTACCAACTTTGACTAATTAAATCAATATTGTTGATTTTTTTTGAAAGGTGAGAAAATCATTTTGAAGGGGATGAGGGGAAAATGTGTTATTTATTTATTTGTTTCTTGTTAATTGACGGGTTCATTTGCATATATCAATTTAAATCTAGGCTCTTCAACTGGCACTGTGAGATTCATAAAAACTCGCTCGTGATTTGCAAATAACTTTACAGGTAACAGGTCTGCTCTTTGCATCAAGAAGATGATGTACAGTCAGCACATTGCATTTATTCAATTTTCTCGAGAACAGCAAAGATCTTTAAGGTACAAGTAGCCAAGCTACTCAGTGCATGTACAAATTAGTCATGTGATGTTATTGAATAACCCAAACTTTTTCGTGGAAAAAAATAAGAAAATTACAATTGAAGTTTGTCTGGTGAAAGGTAAATTACACAGAATCACCAGCAAACCCTTCAAACTGCATTTTATATTATGTTTATAGCAATATATTAAAAAATTGATATGAAATCATCATCATAATCGAATCTTATAAGTCAATAAAACCAGCGTCTACTACATCAAGATAAGTTTAGAATCGTGACTTACGTAAAAGCCAAGGAGTGTCTCAATTTCAGAGCCACGTTTTTTCACACCATAAGAAAGGAAGACTTTTAAAAAATATACCTTAGATTTCAAACAGGCGTGCCCAGCAATAATCATTATGTGCAGTACATTTAGTGTTATTTGTTTATAATTAGGTTTTGGGTGATTGACATTTTCTGCATTATTTTAAAATAAAAACTCGTCAGATAATAAACCATCGCAAAATCGTTTGTATCTCATTTTTAATTTTGGTCTTTCGTAATTTTAAATTGTTCTTTTTCTTTCTTTTTTCAGACAAGCATTTGAACACGCACAGAGATTCCCACCAGCACAAGCCATGCCGTAAGTAACCCGTGTTTTATTATCAGAATCCTTCAATTGCAAAAAAATGCTTTAACTTATCTTGCGTGATGTAGCTTTACAGCTTTTGATTGCTTGATATTATTCTTCCTGCCCAATTGACAATATACAGCTACCACAATTCGAGTGTCAATTGCATCTTCAATGGTGCACACAATAAAAGTCATCTCGATTGCGCGGGATTCCCTCGTATCTCTTATCGTTCCAAGAAAGTCTCATACTGCTACAGTATCCACATGTAAACTCACACCGGTAAACCAATGTAAAACGTCAAAATCCCAGTCATAAAGTACATTTCCCATAAAAAAAATCTGCATCTCTTGCAAATAGAGCTACCGCTGAGAGAAATCTACAGCCAAAAAGTGCTTTCAAGTAGTGGCATGACCTTCAGAACAGAACCATGGTTCTGATTCTGATAACGCTTCATTGTAAGTAAATGCAATGAAGCAGAGATAATTTGTGAGAAAAATGTAAATGTCACCACTGCAACCTTCTCATTACTCATCGCATGAATTGTCCGCTTGAAAGTGAAGAGAAACAAAAACATGAGAATAACTCAAGATATGACACGACAAAGTAAGATGAATAATTATCACAATGAATTTGAATTTACATAAGATCCCTTTCATTTCATCGGCTTGGTATACGGTTATTCTGTTTGCTCCCCATTCCAATCCTTTCATGTTTGCGCTTTTCTCTCTGACTGGCACAGTTACAACAGAGAAAAATGGGATTTCCTTACGTGACAAATAAAATATCACCAGACATGAAAATGTCGTAAGTGTCATCTCTTGTTATTTAAAGGTGTGACACTATGATAAATCATACACACAAGTAAACCAACGAATACTCGCTGATAGGTAAGTATGGGGAAAAACTATAAAAAAATTCAACTGCCAATGCCACATTTGAGATTGTGTTTATGAATAAAACTTCAGGAAGATGAAGGTTTTTTGTTTATAAATTGATCTTTTCTTCAGAATCTGCAATTTTTTCTCGTTTATCAGAATCAGGACATAAGTCTCATGTTTTGCACCAATACACAGATCTATGCTAGTCTGTATCATTCGGGTGAAAACTGGACTGTTTTCTATAAATGTAATTTTGATATATCATTTTTGTGGTGTAAAGAAGGGCTAGTGATGAGAAATATGAGGAAAAATATTGTAATATGTTTCCGGGCTTAACTTTGTTAAAGTAAATCCTTTTCAATGCATAAAATATTGCTTACACTTGGCAGATTTTCTCCGTAGTGGTGAGGAGATTTCTCGGTGCTGTTGTTCGAGCAGTGAGCATTGAAAAATTACTTGGGGTAGGGATTCCACACACGGGTATATGACACGCAAGAATACTTTCATAGTAATATCTGGGCTCCCACATATGCACTAAGATTGCAGCAATAAATTACAGAAGAAGCAATCATCTCGTATTATTAGAATGTAATGTGACATCGAGGAGAAAATAAGAATGAATTGTATAATATATTTTATTCACTTAAAATGTCAAAGAGAAAAGCATTTTTTGAGAAACATCTGTGGCCTTCTTTCGGGCCATTTGTCCAAAATCTAGCAAACAAAGTCGGTGTCTGCCTCTACATGGTCAGGTGAATTCAAAAGAAAATTTTATACGAGGCTACAGGACTAATGTAAATGATATGTACTCTTATCAGCCCCTTAAAACAAACATTTTTACTTTTAATTAAAACGATAATTGAAAATTGTAAAAGTAATCAGGTCGAGTTGCTTATCCTATACAATTACAAAAGGAAATGAATATTTTAATTGTAAGTTTGGTGACGTGAAAGCGCTGACGTGACATTATCGTGTGTTATGGTGGCCATTCAAAAATTAATTACACAGTATCAGTTTCAGCAAGCTGTGGTTGTGCAATAATGGTAGACACAAGAAAACATGTTTTATTTGCCATGTTGTTGTGCAGTTGATTATCTATTTTTGGGTGGCCAAAGGTTAAAAGCGTAAATGATTATTTTTGCTGCATCACTTGAACATTTCACATCGCGTGAGTATTATTTATCAGTTTTGCAGATAAGAGAGAAAACTTACCCCCATTAATACATATTTTTTTCCCCATTTCCAGTTTTTGTTGCCCTTCTCTCATGTCTCGTCGTTTTCTTCTTGGATTTTCTTGTTGATGATGATACGACAAGATGATATCTTCAATCTTAGGTTGCCCTGTCGTGTTCCCTGTCATGTTGTTGTGTCCTCCCAGTTCACTTTGAACAGCAGCAAGAAAAGTTGTCTCTGATGATGAAAAACTGGGAAAAGCTTGTGAACAAAGACATACGAAAATATTTTTTTCAATTATAATTGTAAATCGCAATCACGACTTTATACAAACACGTCCACACATATCCTCCGTATAAAATAAATAAAACCCAAGCTTTGTCGTTGTATGTTTTAACCCTTATACCACAAACATTCTGAGCACATTTGAAAAGTATAATGAGATAAATATTGCAAAATGAAATGGGAAATTATATTTACTTTTTTATATAGCAAAACTACGTTACATTACAATGACACGACCTCATAATTTTTATATATTTTTTTTTATATTAATCTATGATGATAAAGTATCTGTCTTACTGTCTCATTGGACTGAGTAATTCATCAAAAAAATATATTACAGACATTGTTTGCAACTACCGCATTGTTTGTTTGTTGATAGCACATAGAATGATTCTGCTATGTTTAACGATTTTGTGATTTTTTTTTTGTAAGAGAAAACTTGATTTGCGACAAAAGCTAAAAAAGCTTCTCTCTTAGATGTTGATAGCTAGTTAGATTTCATACAAGTCAAAACAAAATCAAGGTAGATAAAAAAATAGTTAGGGAATGAATGGGATAATGAGACCTCTCCCAGGAAAATGCGGACTCATACCCACATCAGAATTCTCATGAGATTGTATAATTCTTTTGTACGCAATGGAAAAGAGTTAAGTGGCAATTCAGTGAAAATGTAATAACAACTCAAGATGTATAGAGAAAAAAAAAGATATTGTACATGATGATGACCATTAAGATGGTCACTGCAAAAAAAACCGACAGGGCATAATAGCCTATAAACACAGCCAAAATGAGATTTTAGATTAAACGATATGCTACACGCTTGCAAGTTTGTAGGGGTAAATCTAAAAGTTGTGCTAGAAGATGAAACAACTGGAATGCCGTAATTTTCTAGAGAGTTAACGCACTCTTTGGCGAGCTATGCTGCGAAAATCTTATCAGGGATGACCGTCTAAATTACAACAATTGAATGGCATCAATGAATTTCTTCATCATCCGAACAAAGTAAAAAGTGTTTTCGTAAATGCCAGAGCTCAAAAAACGAATGGAGGGATATGCTGTCCCAGTTTCATATTGAAAGAGTTTAGACAAAAGAAAATATTTCAATTAATGCAAATATATTAATTTGAGTTCAAATGAAGAAGTCGAGCATCTTCGATCGCATAATTTATCGATTTTTACATACAACAAGTGTCAATAAGGGACAGATAAGATAAAAATGCTGACAAGTTAACCGACTTCAAGGATGGAACAACAAGTTTATTTGATTTTTTTTGCATTGTTATTTAAATAGGGATTTTGCACGGCTTCCCAAGATTGATTGTGCAGTCTTTGAATCATTGTTGCGAAAAGAGAAATTCCTGGGCATAACTTTGTTTAATTCAACCATTGAGAGAACATTTGCACCTATTTCCATTTATGACACAATTTCCTTTTCACAGTCTTTGAAATTGATATAACATGTATCAAGACACGCAATAGATAATATAAATTTTCCTTGAATGAATCGCATGCATTTTTGCAAGTGAATGGAGAGGAGATACATAAAAATCGTTTTTACTTCGTCCAGTGATCTCGTCAGACAAAAAGGAGATGTAAAGACCCTCGTCCAAAAACTCACAGCCAGTGGAATGGATGATCCTATCATAATATAATATCAATAGCTCTATAATAATAAAGTGGACAAATAAAATGAGACCCGTCAAGGAAGCCAGATCATCATCTGGAATGAACTTGTCTATCTTTCTCAATCTTCATATTATACTTACATGAAATACTTCTATTCTTTCTTTTCCGCTGTTGGAAAGCCACCCGGCAAACGTAGAATGCAACAGTATGTCTTTGACTCCTCCATAATATGAACGCGACAGCTCGAAAGAAAAGAAATGACTTTAGTAATAGTAATAAAGTTATAACGTGTTTTTATTCTTGTCCCTCATTGAACCAGAGAAAATGACCATTTCACAATTTCTGGACAGTTGTTGGATAAATTGATATGATATCATAAACTCGATACGTTTTTCCCTCAACTTTCATCCTCTGGAAAACTTTACTGTTTAGCTTTAGCCAAATTAAAGAAAAAACGATGAATGAACTGTGCACTTACTTTCTCCCCTTTTTTTCTCCATTGCACTTCAATTTTGACAGTTTTATATTTTCCACTTTTTGACTCTCATTGTGTGGTAGTGGCGGCTCTACCACCCTTCTGTTTTAACCAAGATGTTCCCCCACTGGAATTTTTTTTCCATGCAATACGGAACAATTCAAGAAACGGCATAATGATGTCATACATATTGTACAATGTTATTATTCACATATTGCATTAAGAAAAATGTATTGTACAGATTTAGATCAGTTGACATCCCAGCCAGCTCCTCGGGCCAATGACTTGTCATTCAGAAAAATTGTGCAGTGAGAGAAGCTAGTTCCATTTAAACTCTACTATTTTCTTCCCTTTTTGTAGATGACTTCTGTCTAGGGGGTTTCCGGAAATGTTTCAAGCGTGCAGTTAATCTGAATAATACTATTTTATGGAATATTATCCTCGTTCAAGTCAAATGGGCGTTTTAACATTGAGCTCAAATCACGTGAAATGTTGTACTGACGGTCACGGGCCTTTGCCTTTTATATGCAATTGCTTTTGACATTTTACGCAGAGTAGAAAAAAAATCTATAATACAAAATATATGTATAGAAGAATGCTGTATGGGATATAATGCGAATATTTTTGCCCATATGATTAAGGGTGACAAGTTGCCCATACGTAATGAGTTGCCCGTCCGTGTTAACACTTTCACAGCAGTGCTAATAGGCTTAGCAAATAATTCACCCACCAATCAACCGTAACCACATAAAAATCTAATTACAAGAAGGTTGTTCACCATGATTTACCATACGTAAACATTCATGAAATGTTTAATTACAGGTGTAACATTTTTTTGCATACAATAGAAAGAAGGAGGCTGGGTTTACATAACCAATTGTGTGAGTTTGCATACAAAATTGGTCACAGCCTTATTATTTTACCTTCTTTAACAGCATTCTTATTAATAGTTGTCCGTTATAACTCATATTGACTGTGTAAGGTGTGATTTTATGGGCAGCTCAACTTGTTCTTTATTGAGCTTTATACACACAAAAATAAAATATTCATACAAAACTACAATGACAATGACAAAAAGGGAGTATCCAATGACAGAATGGGTTGTCGTTTGCATTTCATACAGATGACATCTTGAAAAATTGGTAATTTGAGAAAAAACGCACGAAAAAATAGAATAATTTTCTTCCTCACATTGTGCAAGTATGCAAGTTGAAGCTTTATAAAGTAAAATGCAGTTCAAAAACAGGTCGTTGAAAAAGTCATTTCAAGCTTTTGTCACTTTATAAAAAAACGAGCTCTTATCGTTCAAACGTATTTTTAATGGAGTTTCAAAAAAAATATTGTCTTGTCAGTTTGTCACCGGCAAAAAATGTAGATATAGCTTTTCCTTCCTTCTTGACGATGATCAATCCTTTTTATTTTGACACTGTCTAAAAAATGTCACTTGAACCTTTGTATAAATTCATGGGTATAGCTAAAAAGTAAACTGAACAAAATAGCCTAGCATTGACCATCTTTTAAAACATAACTGGTGCTTGTTGGTACTCAGTGAACTCGACATTTTTTGTAGAGTGTAGTAGCAATTGGCAAACACATACAAGCTACATAATTGAGCACAAAATGATAGCTTTATTAAAGACTATGTGTAATTGTGATGTAGAAATGATTGATCACTTTGAATACGCCATGACGCTATCTGACCTTTCATTGTCTCATTGCATACACAATCCATATTTTTGTGTACAAATTCATATCTGGGAATTATCAATATCCACTATCACCGAAAACAGACAAAGTGTAGCTTACACCACGATTATAATCTTACTCCATCTCTTTTGTTCACTCTCAAAATTTAACATTTTGACTAAGACAATCAAACCGCTGCGTGTTGTTTTTAACAAATATATTACGATTTACAGGATAAAAAATTAGGCAACCTCGACCGAAAACACTTTGCAAACAAACGTAATCCTAAAGAGAATGACCGAAATGAAGAAAGAAACCGTGTAAAATATGATCCCGTGTAATCTACACTTCTAACAACGCTTTTTTATGTTATTGTTTGTAATTTGTCGCATTAGAACACAATGCAGCAACTAATTTCACCTGTCCGGATCCCAGCAAAGTCATTCTATTCCTAAGTGAGGGTGTGCGTCTTCTTTCGTTATTCCATTGAAATGCTAAATACAATATTTACCATTTCATGGCTCTAAACAACATTCAAGATTTGGAAAAGATTTGTTTTCTTTGTTGGAAGAGGCGAGGTGTGCAATACCAGGAGATGAATGGCCCTCTTAATAGCTTGTAAAAATCGAAATAGGTGGATGAGCGGACAGCCATCTCGACACGAGCGTTTTATATGTATTTGTATATAATACGTAATAATCAACATGATAATAAGGTAGCTTGTTTAAACTTATTAAATTGTTTGCAATAATCAGTCATGTAAAATACAAACATGTAGAACTTGAACAAAGAACTTCACAAGTTTTGTTTGGTCATCGTTTTTTATGCTTCTTTCATAAGAAATATTATTATAACAGAAGTACACCTTCAAGTCTTGGCCGGAGATGAGAAAGTACTCTGTAAACTGTTCGTTTTAAATGCAATTTGTTTCTAATTATTTTCATTACACTTTTATCTCGAATTTATTTCATTTTTGGCCAACTGCAAGCTGGTTTTACTAAATGGAACGTAATTTTCCTTAAGTCATGATACTTTTTTTTGTGTTCACGTGCCTCCGCAAACAAACGCAGTGTCGTGGCAAACGCCAACTTGTTTTCATAAAAGACCCCGTCCAGATTGGGTGAAATGTTGATAAAAAATCCTGCAAAAGGATAATCATGATCAAGTGAAAATGGATTTACACTTTGTGGTAATTTAAAATAATTACTTTTGCACGACAAGATAATTATTATATTGATGTGTTACATGGGTGCTTTCATGGAATTACGATATGGGTTTACATTCTAGCAAGCTGTGGTGTACCCGAGACACAGACACCGTTGATGCGGTATGCCTGCCTACAATCCAGAGATGAAAGCACAAAAATTTCTTTTGCGTTCAAGAATCAAACGGTTTTTTCTCTTTTTTTTGTCCAGAGTAATTTTCATTTCGATAATTTTTGTGTATATTGCAAGGGCAGAATAATTTGTCCCGGAAAACTTCACCCAAAGGAGTCATGAAAATTCATTAACTCACACATGGGTACAAACACATGTCGCATTAGATAGAGATATTAAGTTGGAATTATTATTGCTCTGAGGAATGCGTTGTTTTTTCCAAAAAGAATATATACCAAGGATTCTTTCTTTGATGCATTTTTTTTGCACGAGGGTCTATAGAGCACGATTAAATTGAGAAGCGATATATCATTCTACCACCGGCAGAGCTCCAAAAATTTATCCCAAATACAGAGATAAAAACGACAGGGGACAGATTCAACATAGAAGCCCTTTCCAAATTAAGATGCATTGCAGA
>JAAXOA010003907.1:0-10887 GCA_036561885.1 Salina celebensis
GGAGGTCGCTTGATGCAACGAACAAGTTGATTTGGAAATTTCAACATGCGCAACTACAAACTACCTTCAAATAACATCAAACATGAGTCAATGAAATTTTATATGAAAAAAAATTTATTTGCGAGACGAACATATTTTTCGCGTTATCGACATACCGTGGGAATTCACATCACTGTAACATAAGCGTAGCTAATCGGGCGATAATACCAGGAAACTCAATGCCGTATTTTGTTAGATCATCGGTAATTTCATGAATAAATTTGTTATTCATCGTGTGATTAATGCCTAATTTCACAGGAAACTCGATGAAAAGCGAGCGCCGACTGTTTACAAGCCGCCAATCGTTAAATAATATGCGTGTTTTTATGATTATTCGTGTGATTCCACGATTATTACAGGAAGTTGATGAAAAGCGAGCGCCGCCAGGCTGCAAACTTTTTTTTTCCATACAAACAAAAGTTACATAAACAAAACAATTTTTTTTCGGCGCAACAATTTAATAGTATAAAAAATAAAATCAACAAGTCTATGAAATAAGTTAAGCAATAAATAAACTCCGTGAGTGGTTATTTTTCCCCGATGGCAACGTTTCCACGTGAGCAAAGGTTTTGTTTTGGAAATAAATTAACGATTTCTTTTCTGGCCAAGTGTTGTGGGCGGTGACGTAGCACCTTGTCGGGACGTCTATGTCCCGGGTTACTTCCTCTTGTGATCTTCGATAACGTTGTTGTTATTGTTATCTTCGTCAGCGATGCGCTTGGCCTCAGCCACCGCCTCGCGCTCCTTCCGCTTCCTTTCCTTGTTAGCTAGATAAGTTACCCGGTAGAATTTGGAGAACAAAACTAAAAACAAGAGCCCGTGGCACCCGATCCACCACACGAAAGCTTTTGGGTAAGCACAGTCGATGAACAGGAGCTGGAAGGAATGTGAAGCGATGCCTACAAACTGGACGATCTGGAGGGTCGTCAGGTGCTTCTTCCACCACAGGAACTTGGCGTAACGGGGGCCAAGTGCTGCTAGTAAATAGTACAAGTACATCCAAATGTGGACGAATGTGTTCAAAAGACTGAAGAACGTGGAGTGACCTCCGGGAGTGAACTTGACTCCAAACCAAACGGACATTGGCATGATTCCGTGGTGGATCACGTGTAAACTGCTCACGTGGTTGTGCTTTTTGCGGAGTACGAAGAAAAACTAAACCAGAAAAACGTTTATGTTAGATTGGAAGTGATTAAATGAACAGTTAAAGAGGGCTGAAAGCAACTTACAGTATCAAAGAACTCTGTGAACTTGGAGAAGTAGTACCACCAACAGGTGTGTACCATCCTGAGCGCCATGTCGTTAAGGGAATAGTCAACGGGCTGGCACTTGATACGAGTACCCGCGGAACCAGCCGCTCATTCCGTACTCGTAGAACAACCAGGTGCTCAGGATCACCTGAATCAGATTGTACACTATAATCGGGCCGCGGAGCTGGTACGCAGGGCGATCCTTCATCCACGCCGGGCCTAGCTTCTTCACTATCAAAACGTAGGTCAAACAAATAGACAGGGTCGGCCATGGCGAACTCATCAGCGGGTACGAGTCCACGCGAGGGTCTACAATTACAATTTATAAATTAACAATTTAGCTTATTTAAATTGGTTTAAACAAGTTTTAAATTAGTATATTTTATCAATTTACCCCGCATATCCTGCATGAGCCAGTTGTAGTAATCGGTAACGGGCTTGAATACCTCCATGGCGATGCTGGAGTAACTAAAAACTAACTAAAATTAAAAGACTCCTAGTTGCGCTTAGTCTGTGCAGTAAGACTGATGATATAAAAGATTTTCCCCTGTGTATGTAGAGAGTAGACCCCCGTGCAAAGAATTCTCCCTTTTGAATCGAACCGTGAAGTAAAGTGCACAGTTGAGTTTGCGCAGTGAGGAGTACCTGCTCATAAGTATCACACAGACATCCATACAGAACCGGTACACAGAGAAAGTTATACACGTCTTGACCCACATTATAATGAATCACTTGCTTTGTCCCTTACGCAACATCCGAAACTTCGTGGGAAACTGGGCAGGTTTACAGACAACCATTTATTCTTTAAGGTTATCTTGATAAGAGTCGTTTATGGTGGGATTAAATGGATACCCGGGGGAAGTCGGATTAACGGGAAACATCCGCCTTTGTTTCCAAGTACCGAGATACCACGCCATCTGTAGTTCACACTAAAGCACTATGATGAGGCTAGTTCGAGTTTTATGTTGCTGCAGTTTCCATATCTGATCAGGTGTGAGTGGAAGAAACATCCATTTCCAGGAAATATTTTGATTAAATCATGACTGAAAAGGTCATCGCTGCTTCCGTCGAGGCCGAGGAGGAGGAGGAGCAAGAGCTCGTTGTAAGTTGGAAACTGGGTAATTTTGATATTTAGTAGGAACCTTTAAGGTTCTAAGTTGATTTGTCGGTTTTATTGCAGGACCCGTACGAAAAGCTGCGGGACGAGTGCAAGGCGACCTCAAAGTGCGCCGCCCTCCTCGAGGAGCTCAACACTTGCAACAGCCGGGTCGAGTCTAAAACCAAGACTTCCGAGACTTGCGTTCAGGGTGAGGGCTTTCGTTTGGAAATAGTTCATGCCCGTAAAAGCACGTGCTTTCATTTGTTTACTAATCGGTTGTCTTTATTTTGCAGAGGTTATCGACTACTTCCACTGCGTCGATCATTGTGTAAGTTGAAAATTTAAATCACATTTTTAAATTAGCAGTAATGAGTTGCTTCATTCATATGTTTACGTTCCCTCCATAGGCGAGCAAGAACCTGTTCAAGTTCCTGAAGTAGCTGAGTGGCGTCTGTTTACGTGCTAGTTATTGAATTGTAGTATGGAAAGAGTCATGGATGATGAATAAAAGATAGAATTAAACTAAAGTGAACCGAAAGATCGATTACTTATGCATCAGAACAAATCTCAACATAAAACTTACTGATCCTCCTTAATTATGCATCAAATCAAAACCACACGATGTTACTGACAAACAAAGTATGATGCTTTTAATATTTGTTTTTATGCTGTTGTTTGGGGTTTTAACCACGTTTACACAGTAGAGTGTACAAAAAGAAATTGATTTAAAAAGGAAAGAATCCTGCTGCGTTGTGTTGCTGTGGCGGCTGGGGCACGTACACGTTCTGATTGCTGTACTGGGGCTGCTTGGCTAATCCGAACCCGGGAGGGGGAGGGGTCGACTGAGTTCCGTAATACCTCGCCGTGTTGTTCTGCGTCTGATTCTGCATCTGTTGCTGCTGCTGGGGGGTGTACCCGTAACGCGGTTGATTGTAGCCGTAATTCTGGGGTGATGGGCTTGGCGGCTGCTGATTTGGGGACTGAGAGTGGCCCATCAGGCCGTTATACCCGTAGTCGAACGAGCTCGTTGGGGTAGGTCTAGAAGGGGGTACAAGAGACATTAAGATTTGACCTTGTTTACAAAATATCTCTAAACCGGAAGTAATTTTCTCTTACCTGATGAGTTGCTGTTGCGTAAAGGGTGAGTTATTCACCCCGTTGGGGAACATCCTGTTTTCCCCAAAGTTCCGCTCAAACATGGCGGCGACATCGAACCTCCTCTGCTGTTGCTGCTGCTGCTCGTTCAGCTGTTGCGTAAAGGGTGAGTTATTCACCCCGTTGGGGAACATCCTGTTTTCCCCAAAGTTCCGCTCAAACATGGCGGCGACATCGAACCTCCTCTGCTGTTGCTGCTGCTGTTCGTTCGTGCTCTTGGAAAATATGATAGCCGGATCAAGACTCATCCAATCTGGAGTGGTATGTGTCTCTGGAATGGCGTCCCAGCAGTTCTGCTGATGCGACATCCGCGAGAGCTTGTCTAAAATCTGTGAGGATGGTGTGGAGGACGGGGTCGACGACTGGGGGAGTAAATTTGGAGGCTGGGAGCCTGACGCTGGAGTGAAGCCTGGAGGGGGAGGGATGCTGTTGGTTGGCGTCTGCTTGTACGCGTACGAGTTGAAAAAGTCTAAGAGAAGTGACGAGTTCGAAGAACTGTTGTACGGGAGGGACGTGTTCTGGTGCATGTGATTTAACTGTGGGAGAGGGTGTTGGGTCTGTTGCTGCTGTTGTTGTTGTTGTTGAGGGGCATGGTTGTGTTGTGGGAGTCCTGCATTCTGAGAAGAGTTTGATTGGAAGCCTAAATAAGAGAAAAAGGATGTTATAAATTGCAATTTTGATTCAATTACATTAAATTATGTTCCTAATCAGTACCTAATCCGTAGTCTTGTTGGTGTTGATGAGGAGTGATGAACCTTCGCAGCAGACTATTCCCGTCGTCAATCTTCTCGACCTGCTCGTTGATGATCTCCTGGAAGACCTTCTGCGTCTCGAGGAAGGGGTCAAAGTCCAGGTCGAGGTTGCTCTGTCCGTAATCGTCGTAGTTATCCGGCTCCTGTGACGACTCGTCCTCCGTCAGCGCCACAGACTCTAGTAAATTAGCCGTCGTTTCCACGTTCTGGGTCTCGTTGTCCGAGCATATAGAGTTGGACGAGGAGGAACAAGGGGCAGGGGGCTGTGATACTTGTGGATTACTTACTGAAGATGATTGAGGGACTGGGGAGTCTGGTTTCGGTATACAGCCATCATCTATCGCATCGTCGTACTCTGGGTCGTCGTCGTCGTCCTCGCTCGTGTTCGCACACGGTGGGTCAGCAGGGACTGATCTCCCCACAGACCCCGACGACTGGTTCACCAGCAGTTTTGTGCTAAACCAAACAAACGAGCATGGGACATTAATTTAATTACCTATTAACTGTAACAAACTTGAAGTCTCAATAGCCCCCTCTGATTACCTGTAACTGACGCCCTGCTGCACAGCGGCAGCCGCAGTTTTCTTCTTACTCGTTCCCGAACTTTGACTACTCCGCTCCTGCACCACAGGAGGTTTAGTTTCCACTACAGCCGTCCTCTGCTGCTCCTCAACGTTGTTGTTATTAGAAGCGTTAAACTCGTCGATGAGTTTCTTCTCGTACTCCTGGTGCTTCCCAGCCTGCATGTCCTCTTTCGTGAAACTTGCCTCGGCGTCTCCGTAGTGGTGCAGGTACATGCACTCGGATTTAGGACAGTTCTGGNCTTCCCGGCCTGCATGTCCTCTTTCGTGAAACTTGCCTCGGCGTCTCCGTAGTGGTGCAGGTACATGCACTCGGATTTAGGACAGTTCTGGTTCCTCATAAAGTGGGAGCAGTACTTTGTCGTTCCTAACGACACTTTTATCGTCTTACCGTCGAACGGGCTATTGTTCACTGACTGGATCGCTCGCAGAGCGTCATCGCTACGGATATACGTTATGTACGCTGACGCCGTCGTGCCCTACAAACAAGACACATTGGTTATAAACAATTTAAAAAACAACTGAGTAAACTCTATATTCATTGTTCCCTGTAGTACCTGCAAACAAGGATTCACGACGACCTTGTGTATTTTACCGAACTTGCCAAAGAACTCGTTTTTCTTGAGCACGTCCGGATCGGCGATCCTGGGACTGATCCCTACAACAAATACCAAGTTCTTTTGCACCACCCTTAAATCGGCCAAGTGTCGCTTCCCGTTCTCCGATTTCTGTTTCTTCTGCTGGTCCTGCTTCCGCTTCTGAACCTTTAGCTTCTGGATGTCCTCCGTCGACAGCGGCTTGAAATTCGCTGGGTTCTCCGTGTACACTTTCCGACACGCAGGGCACAAACCGTTCTGGTCGTCGGACTCGGACCTAATTCGGTGCCAGCAGAAACGGCAGATCTTGGGGAGTAAATAAAACACATTTACCACTAAATTCAAACAAAACTTCAATTTTCTAATTAATTAAGCAGATCTTAAATCTCACCTGGTAGCCACAGGTGCATGGATAGAAACTCTTATCGTCAATGTCGAGGTTCTCCATGCAAAGCGGACACATGACGTTCTCATCGTCACAGGAAGTCGTAGATGACGACGACGAGCTCGCATGGTGGCTGTGGTGGTGGTTGTTGGAAGTCTTCCCGTTTCCGTTGATAATCGCCATCATAATTTAGTTTCTCCTTCCCTCCTCTAATTTCCAACTTAATCACGCTTCTTTTAATTAAAAAACTGTTAAATCTAAACACAAGTTAACAAACACTCAGCTGTTTTTTTTTAAACACTTTGTGGGCAGTTAAAATCAACTCTCGGGTATCGCACGGACACGAACTCTTGGGTAGGTTTTGTATTAATCAATTTCTGGCTTTTAATTCACTTTTGTATGGTTTTTTAAAATAATTTTTTAAACAATTAGTGAAGAGCGAGAGAGTAATAAAAATCGTGCTAGTAAACAAGAAAGCGAGCGAGATTGGGACTTTTTTTTACAACACTAAAAAAATCACCATTGTGTTTTTTCTTAAGCATAGACGGGATAGGAGCGTTCGATAAAAAGAGAGAAAGTCACGGGCAGGATACCCCACAAGGATAGTCGTATACTTGACGTGCTTGATTTTCTGCAAGTTTGTTGCGTAGCTGCGTAGCATAACGTTGAGGAAAGTTTGTTTTGTTTGACGGACGAAAATAACTTCGGAGATTGTTTGGTTGGTGAACTTGTTTTTCTTGAGTTCCGAGCTTCGAAGTATTTTCAACTTCGGACGGAAGAATGTTGTTTCTTTTGTTTTAATTGAAGGTGCTTAAATTTATAGTTTTTAATTAATTAGGAATTAAGTTGTGAAGTAAGGAAACATGGACGCGGATACTAAGAAAAGGTGAGTTTTCAATTAAATATTTGGTAGTTAATTGTGTTTAGGTTTAATTGAAGGGAGGTAGAGATTTTTTAATTAAATGGGGAATCCAAGAAGTATAACAGGTAAGGAAAGCAAAAGTTAGGTTAATTACGGTAGTTAACTAATTTGGATGATGAAATGGACTAAATGGAGTATTTATTTGACTAGTTTAGTTAATTTTCGGAGATTAGGATCAGCAAGGAACATGTGGTTGTCAGATTAAAAGCACGTTAGAAGTTTCAAGGTGAATTTTAGCTGGCCTTGTTTACCAGAATCTATCATTGGGTTAGAAGCAGGGGTAGATTTAGTAAATTCAGGTGCATTTAACCTTTGACCTGCCAATTTTACGACTGAGCTTGATTTTTTTTCGCAAACAATTAGAATTTTAAAATTCAAAGTTGGTTTGAAAACTTACCGAACCAAGTTAGTACGTATATCCCTCTCGGAGGCTTTTTGTCACTTGGTCGTATTCGACGTATTTACTTCCGGTCTAAGTTGGTTCCGAACCAAAATTAGTCTTACAGTGCCCCATAACTAATATCTAGTCATTCCCACACTGCCACATCAGCTCCGTTACAGTAAGACGAGTTCGCTTGAAGCGTATACGTAATAGGTGTAGGGAGCCAGTGTATCGAGGTCGTACACTCTACGCACGATCAATTAAACGGCGATAAAAATCAGAGTAATAAAACCTTTTGTTTTTAAACCCAATCGCTAATTTAGTTGAACAATTCAATTCCTATGCGTAAAGTTATGTAATCCGCAACAAAATGAGCAATACTACTTGCTAACACTATTTACCAACATGTAAAAATACCAAGAAACAGAATTACGAGAATCCTTTTCGCGATAAAACATTTTTTCGCAATAATACAAAGCAAACGCGAATTACTTCCATCTAGAAGGTCCCACCCGAACTAAATGAAAAAACACAAGCGTAGAGAAAATCACAATAGAAAATATTTTACATGCGAAGGTATGTGAAAAGGCGTACGTGACGTTGACAACAATACTTAAACATGAGCAGGATAGGATCCCCAGTCCAGTAGTAAACAAAAAACCTGCAAGTGGATGTAATTTAAATTTTGACGAAAGCTAAAATTAAAATATAAAAGTTTAAACCCCTGTGTTTCCCCCACAGAGATGAGGAAATGATCACAAACGTGGACGTGACGGCAGCGACAGTGGCTGGTTTAGTGAGCAGTGAGGATTCCCCTGGAGCGATGGATAACCCATCGTCAAGTGGGTCTCCTCCTCAAGGAGCGTGCCCCAGCTCGCACAACAACCCCCCGAAAATCATGGTGTTCAGACCGACAACAGAGGAGTTTGCAGATTTCCCAAAGTATGTGGCCTACATGGAGAGCCAAGGGGCTCACAAGGCTGGGATCGCAAAAGTCGTTCCTCCTTCGTCGTACAAGCCTAGGAAGCGAGGTTATTCGGACATTGACGGGATGATCATTCCGGCGCCTATCTGCCAGATCGTTACTGGGAAACAGGGATTATACCAGCAGATCAACATTCAGAAGCGGTCCGTTTCTGTGGGCGAGTTTAGGCGCATGGCAGAGTCATCAGAGTGAGTGCAAATGCTTTTGAAACGAGTTTATTTTGTTTACTTTGTGATGTGACAATTTTGTTTTGTGGGATTTGTTGTTTAGGTACAAGACGCCGAAGCATTTCGACTACGAGGACCTAGAGCGGAAGTACTGGAAGAATATATTGTACGGTAGCCCTATATACGGTGCAGACGTGAGTGGGACGCTGACAGACCCCGAGCTGAAGACGTGGAATATAAACCACCTTGGCAGCATCCTTGATCTCGTGGAGCAGGACTATGGAGTCGAGATTGACGGCGTTAACACTGCCTATTTGTATTTCGGCATGTGGAAAACTACGTTCTGCTGGCACACTGAAGACAAGGAGCTCTACTCCATCAACTACCTTCACTTTGGACAGCCGAAGACTTGGTAAGGAGCAAAAGAACAAGCATTTTGTAATGTTCTGATTGATTCTAATTAATTACTTTATGTCTGTGAATTTAGGTATGCGATTCCTCCAGAGCATGGCCGGCGCCTGGAGCGCCTCGCAGCTGGTTTCTTTACGACAAGCGCCCAAGAGTGCCCAGCGTTCCTTCGTCACAAAATGTCGCTCATCTCCCCTCAGATACTCAAGCAATACAGCATCCCGTACGATAAGGTACCCGACACTCAAACATTTAGTTAACGCACTACTTATGGCCTGTTCCAACTAAATGTTTCTTTTTCCCTTCCAGATAACCCAGGAAGAGGGTGAGTTCATGATTACGTTCCCGTACGGCTACCACTGTGGGTTCAATCATGGATACAACTGCGCAGAGTCAACGAACTTTGCGATGCCCCGCTGGATCGAGTACGGAAAAGCGAGCCGTTGAGTGCAGGTGCAACAAGGATATGGTCAGGATCGAGATGGACACGTTCGTGAAGAGGTTCCAGCCGGATAGGTAACATTTTAACTTCACTCTTGCACTGTATTTATTTTTCACGAGATATTTACTCATTTATCTCTTCTCCACAGATACGATCTGTGGGTAAAGGGCAAGGACTGGGGAACCCACCCCGAGGATCCGGGCAAGTTTTCGTACGCCCCAGGCCCAGAATCACTTCGTAAGAAACTAGAAGAGGAAGCGTCAGAAAAGCGGGCAATCGCCGCTGCAGAGAAGATGATCGAGCGAGAGAAGAACTCTGGAAGCTCCCCTCCAAGTGCTTCAAACTCTCCGTGTAAACCTTCAACCCCCAGCAAGAGACGCCACCCAATCACAGACACGCCTACAGCAACGAGTTCCCCAAAGTCAGACAGAAGAGAGTCGGCTGACTCGTCCTCAGGATGCTCGATCGTCTCTGAGGTGTCACTCCCCGATGAAGGCACGATCGAGGTCCTCAAAGGGTTCTACGCTAAAGCGGGCGAGCCGATCGAAGAGGAGGAAGAAGAGTTTCCGAAGCGGAAGAACAGGCGGAGGTCTACCGCTAAACCTCTGTCCCCAGAGAGCGACGTAAAGACGGACAGCGACTCTGATCCTGACTTTGACCCCCAGCCGTACGAGGAAGAGATCCAGAAGAGAAAGCTGGTTAAGCCTAAGCCTCCTGTTACTCGACCACCCGTTGCGCTGAAAAAGACAAACCCCCCAGTTGTACGGCAAGAGAAGAAACCTACCCCAACGCCATCGACAAGCTCTAGCTCTACCAAACCTAAAGACCCCGACATAATATTACTTGACCACCAGAAGAACCACGAGAACAAAACTCTTACAAAGACGATCGAGGTGCTCCAGAACGCGATCTACAGAAAGTGCAACGACCTAATCCGGAAGCCCGTCCTCGACATTTACGGATTCGGAGGGTCAAGAGTCGAGGAGAACGACAAGTGCACGATCAAGAAGAACGCCTTCCACGGCCGGATCGTCATAGAGCGGAGGAACAAGAAACCTCCATCAGCCCAGCCACCGCCCCCACCTGTGCCTCAGCAGCAGTACGTCAACGACCAGCCGCCGGTTAAGAAACGACGCACCAACAAAAAGTCACAGCAGAACAATGTGATTCAGAATAACTATCAGCAGCAAATGATGTCACCTGTGCCCGCACCTGTGTCTCACGCGAGCACGCTGTCAATCCCGAACTCGACATTACTCAACCGGAAGTACACGTCTCCGACAGAACTTGAACGGGTGATCCAAGACGTGGTTCGAAATCCAGCTCCCCAGTTCTCTACGATCAACACGGGCTGGTTCGACTACAACTTGAACAACCCAAGCATGACGACAAGTGTTATCAATGCGCCGAAATCTATCAATGCGCCTGTCCAGCAGGCTGCTCCAGTTACTCCAGTATCAAACTTGTCGTCTTGTAGCAAGAGGAAAAACCCGAGCCCAGTTAAGAAGCAGAATGGATCTACGAGCGTGCATAATAATCAACCGATCTCGACCCCCGCGACCACCTCGACCCAGTACGTGCAGTCACAGTCGCACGTGATCGCGACGACCCCGCAGTATCGTGTCATCCAGAACGTCATCCAACAGCCGCAGAACACCAACAGGACTGTTGTAACTACGCCACAGGTCCAGGCCCCGAGAGAACGCCAGTATTTCGAGGAAACT
>JAAXOA010003908.1:0-10887 GCA_036561885.1 Salina celebensis
GTAGTCTAACTTGATATTGCCATTTTCATCCCGGGGAAAGTAAACTTCAGGCTCTTCCTTAGAGTATTCAAATCCAACAGGAAAATGTACCAAGTACAAGTCTACATAATCAAGTTTCAAATTCTCCAACGACTTTTGGAGAAAGTGGGAGACTCGGGAATGGTGGTTGCCGATCATTGGGAGCTATGTAAAATATAAAAAATTAGTGAGCTATTTTTATACTTTTTTGGAGCTTTTCAAGGCTAGAGAAATGACTGTGTAGGTAGAGATAGAAATCTTATTAGGTGCTTTTAAGCTGTGGTTTTTGCTTGTTGTGGGCTGTGACTCTGCATCTAATTGCTTCCAATCAACGCAGTAATTAATTTGCATTGAGTACACTTACCTTTGTAGTTATAAACACGTCTTCCCGTTTCACCTTTCCAATGTCAAACATTTTCTTAAGCGCATCTCCGATGGAAGCTTCGTTTCCGTATAAGAGAGCACAGTCGAATAAGCGACAACCAGCTTCTAGTGCTGAACTGATGGCAGACACGCTTTCCTCCGGCTTGATCTGTAAAGGTCAATAGATTTTTTTCTCACGACGCGAGGAAATGAAATTAACAAGCTCACCTGAAATAATATTCAATAGACTTACATTTATGAACTGATGGCAGCCACGCTTTCCTCCGGCTTGATCTGTAAAGGTCAATAGATTTTTTTCTCACGACGCGAGGAAATGAAATTAACAAGCTCACCTGAAATAATATTCAATAGACTTACATTTCCACAGCCTAAGCCTACTTTTGGCATTTTAAACCCATTCTTTAATGTTATATACTGATTTTCCATTATGTTCTCGTTTGAAGAAATAAGCAATGAAGATTTAGTGTTCGGTAGCAGGGCAATCTGCGAAATTGAATGTCACTAAGAGTATAAGATTACACAAGAGGAGAAAAAACTGATATTTTTTGAGTCAGAAAAAGTAAAATTGAAACTGTACGAATGTTACCATGCCGATTTTTGTCTTTATAACAAGGAAAATTCGTGTGGTCAGTTCTTTCACTGAATTTTGTTAGCCAATCAGCGAAAGGTCATATATGCTATTGTTTACAAGTTTGTTTATTTTTTGACACAATTCGTACAATTTCTAAAATAGAAAGCTGGATCATAGCAATGGCTAGAAATCAACAAAGTTTTCTTCTCTAGTTACTCTATGGAATGTCAGGTTTCAAGTTTCACTTTTTACTTTGGGGAGAGCCAGAATCGAAGTATTGAGTTTGTTTTCCTGATCACTTCCTTGCTTAGTACCAAAGATATTATTATCTGAAAAAGTATCTCAAAAGGAGTGATGTATAATATTTTTGCATGTTTTTAGATGATCGTCTGTATCATATCACATTTTTATCACTGACATACTTGCTACGAAACCATTATCTGTTACGCATTAAAAGGATGGCCGTGTTGAATATTTTATTTTTTACGTAGTCTTTTAAAATGCAATTTACATGGTCATCCAATGGGTTTCTCGTTGCTTCAATGGTCTAGACTCACAATTATGTTGCGGTATCAAAAGTTGTTTGAGTAAAAAAAAACTTGTTCTACAAAAAATTACTCCTTTTTACAGATAGCTCATAACTGTGCTGTCCAAATTAATAACAAATTAATCAGGTCATTGATGAATGTTGGCTGAATTGACTTATGTGCATAAATCGTAAAGGGTGAAAAAACCATTCCGAGATGCACCAAGGAAATCACGTGGGTTGCACCGTAGAAATGAAATGTGCAACAGCAACAGTGACAGGAGATTTACATAGGGCTTCATGAATCGTTGACGTACTTGATCTCAACAGTCGATTTGTTTTCATTGAATTAGGTTTTTGGAACACTCCAAATCAACTCATGCACTTGGAAGGCCGGGTGAAGCCGAAGAGGTTGCTAAAGCAATTGTTTTCTTAGCATCCAATGATCTTTCTGGATTCATGACAGTAAGTGGTCAGAAAATATGGCATAATGTCTATAATCAGCAGCTAATTTACACGATGGTTAGGAATACTTACTTTTATTATGTTCTAAAATATATGTTTGGTTTATTATATTTTTACAGGGTGTAACACTTCCAATTGACGGAGGCAGAGGAATTATGTGTCCCCGTTAGAAATGTCCTGTTAACTAAAATAAAAATGTTATTTTTACTATTCTAATTCAATTTTAACCAAACATGCATGGACCAAAATCAAACAAACTTCTGGAACTTCCAAACTATTACATTAATTGTCGCTCGAGAGCTTATGATTCAATGAAATATTAATTAAAATTGGTTGAAGATACAAATCAGATCTTTGCATCACGTCGTTACATTCCCTTATCACCAAAAAATCAAAAATCATACATTTATATGAACCATCTTCATTGGTTACTTTGCAGTAGACATGAGTAGAGATAAGCAGCTTTGAGGTTCCATGATATTACATCAATCCAGTTATGATTTTGTCCAAATAAAAATTTAAATACATATTTTCTCATAATATTCAATATTGATTTTGATTACCATCTAAATCCTTCAAAATCGCATATGCCTGATTCAGAGATGGCAAGCAGCAGCTGACGGGTGTAAACAACTTTTTACGCACTCCCAATTTTAATTAATTTTAAAGCAAATTTTAAGTTATATAATTGACTAAAGTAAATTAAATACTGTCTTAAATCCTACACTAAAAACTTAAAGTTACTATACACCAGTATACACTGTAAAATAATATTTATCAGTGGCTCAACTCAACGGTCCCAGATAATACAAACAAACGCACTGTATTACTCTGGGCTTGCCCAGAGGTAACAAAAATTGACTGATTTTATAATTTATTTTTAACGGTTAAGCTAGCGAACAGTCTACTGCCGTAAATATATTTGAAATTGATAGATTCAACAAAATGATTCCACCACCACGAAATGGCTCCACCTCATCCACCACCACCGTACCAAAAGGAGGAAAGAAACATGCATTAAATAATAGCTTGGACAGCTCCCAATGTGACGCCAAAAGGAAGAAGACCGAGAAGCAAGACGACTCCCCTCAAAATGTTGAAAAAGAAGATCCCATAATGGCGTTTATGAAGCTATTTGACAGTAAACTGGACAAGCTTCAGGAATCGAGTAATGAGATGAAAACTTCCATTAACAGCCTTGCTGAAAAGGTGGACAAAAATTCCCAACACATCCAAGCAATGCAAAAGCAAATACTGACAAATTCAACTGACATCAACACCAATCAGAGAGCAATACAAGAAAATTCAAAAAACATTCAGTCAGTTTCCGATAAATTAGATGCGCTCCACAAACAAGTACAACAGAACAACAAGACGATGCGAATGCAAAACCTCAACATTGTTGGAATTACGGAAAGGGCAAACGAAACGAAGGAAGAATTAATGTCCGCAGTTAAAAATGTTTTCGCCCAACTGACTGATAAGGAGCTGGAAATCGACACAGTGTTTAGATTTGGTGCACAGAAACACGGAAAGCCAAGAATGCTGAAAGTACGCTTCAAGAACTTGGACGATAGAAATACTGTGTATACCAACAGGTTCAAAACAACGCCTCCTGTGTATGTAAATGAGGACCTGACTTATGAAGAATACCTCGTGCAATCACTACTCCGTAATAAATCCAAGGAATTGAAAGCTAATGGAGTGCAAGCAAAAATTAACTACAAAAAACTATGCATTGAGTGTGCAGACGTAACTTATCGTCTCGATGCAAACAATCAATTCCAGGAGCGACCAGTTACGGTATCAGAAGTAGTTCCAGGGACTTCTTTTTTAGGACAGCCCCAACAATAACTTACAAAACAGAGAAGACACTCTTTTCACTAAAAATTGGACATTTGAATACTCAATCAATATTTAATAAAGCCCTTGACGTTTACAACTACATATGTTGCAACAAATATGACATTTTCTGCATAACTGAAACATTTTTGAACAAGTCGAAACATATTCCCGGATTAAGTCATTACAACTTTCATCGAAAAGACCGAAGCAATGGATCCTGCCGAGGTGGAGTAGGAATCTTTATTAGGAACACGTTAACTGTAAAAGAGCATTACCTGAGATCTGAAGACAGCATAAGGGATTTATCAACTTTGGAATACATGATCTTACAAATTCAAGTGCGAAATAATCAATCATTTTTCGTGATGGTCGTGTATAGACAACCCAACTATAACACCGCAGTAATTAATGCCGATACGGAAGCTATAAACCAAGCATTCAGGGAGCTTCAAGAGTATAAAAAAGATGTATTCATTCTTGGAGACTTCAACTATAATCAACGTAAATATCACCTGATTGAAAACGTATGCAGTAAAAATTCTTTATATCAACTTGTGAAGGATTCTACAAGAAAAGACTGTTGGACCTCATAATTACGAATAATGAATCACGAGTGCGAAAAATACAGTGTATTGAATCCCATATTTCCGATCATAAAGTTATTGAGTGCTATATTACCAAAATTAAAGGAAGACTACCACACAAGATGATTCAACATAGAAACTATAAAAACATAAACACACCTGGTTTAAATGAGTACCTACAGCTGAATCTTGAAAACACTGAGAGCTTCGATAGTCTCATTAACATTTCTAACAACGCACTTAATGAGTTTGCGCCTTTGAAAGTTAAAAAAGTTAACCCTAACCGTGAAAGTTTACATATTTCTGCCGATACAAAAACCATCATAAAAAAGAGAGACGATGCATACAAACGACTATGTTGCCTTCCGACAAATGAAAATAAAATCAACTACAAACTGCTTAAAAAACAAGTGGACAAGTCTGTGCGAAGAGACCGGAAAACATATTTCAACCAGATAGTAGCACAAAATGGTTTCCGGAGTGCCCTTAAGTCATCCAATCTACTTCAAAACAAAACAACTCAACACAATGAAATTCAGTTTGAAGCTGATGAAATAAATAACTATTTCCTTACTATTACCAAAAATTTATGCGAGAGGACTAATAAAATCCCGGCCAAACCGAACTCTATAGGGAAAATACCGGAAAGATTTGAAATTAGTACTACTTCTGAGTACCAAATATATAAATCTTGGTCTACAATGCGGAACAAGGAGAAAGTCAACAGCGACCCTCATGGAATTTCCAATAAATTTACAAATATCCTTATGCAGAACGCACACTTTGTCGCAACGATAACGAATCTAATAAACTCAGCTATTATAACGTCGCAGATGCCAGAGATACTAAAAACTGTTAAAATTGTGCCGATTCCCAAAGTTAAAGACCCAAAAACAATGAACGAATTGCGCCCCATCAGTATTGCTCCGGTTTATACCAAAATAATGGAAAAAATTATTTACAATCAACTGAGCACATTCGTTGAAAACAACAACATTTTATCGCGGAACCAATTTGGATTCAGGAAAAAACATTCCACGCTGCATGCTCAAGTGGCGCTTACGAATGAGATACTAAATGCTGTAACTGATGACAAACTGTGTGCCGTGTTATTCTTGGACTTATCTAAAGCCTTCGACATGATAAACCGAGAAATACTATTGAAGAAGCTGGAGTGGTACAATATAAAAACTACCTGGTTTAAATCTTATCTCGAAGGAAGATCGCAATATGTCACTGCAAACAAACTAATTTCCAGGACGCAGTACTCACAATACGGAGCTTCTCAAGGATCCAGTTTAAGTGCATTATTATTTCTAATTATGACGAATGATTTGCTACTATCAATTACCGAAGGAACAATGATTTCATTTGCCGACGATGGAAATGTAATATTTAAATGTGACCCATCAAAACCACAAGTATTACAGCGTACAATAACTGCCTGCTTGCAAAAAATTGTGGAATGGATGAAAGACAACGAAATGTGCCTTAATCTAAACAAGACCCGGATAATGTATTTGGCAAAACCAGCAATCAAAAAGTCTGTAGGTGAGATGAAAGTCTGTATGGATGGAGTGACAATTGAAACCACATCTAAAATGAAATGCCTGGGACTCATTATAAATGACCGTCTGGATTGGACTGACCACGTCAAAAGTGTAGTACAGAGATGCAATTCGACGCTAATTAATATGCGATTTATGCAATGTTTACTTAGTTTTAAGCAGCGAAAACTAATTGTAGAAGCTTTAATACTCTCAGTGATAAAGTACCTGATTCCTGTATGGGGTAATACCAGTGCAAAAAATGGTAAACTAATCAATAACTGTATCAAGAAATCAGCTAAATTCTGTCTAAATCTACGTAAATATGACTCCGTATCATCTGACATGACAAAAAAGTTAAAATGGTTAAATTTTGATAACATGTACAAATTCGAAACTTTAAAGTTAGTTCACCAAATAATTCATAAAAATGCTCCTATGTTTTTCGATAGTTACTTTGAAGTGCAAAACAGTATAAGGGAAACAAGAAATAAAAAATATGTAAGCTTGAATGCAAAAGACATGAAAAATACAAATTTTGTACAAGTATATAAAATGTGGAATGATATTCCAGAAAATATGAAATGTATTGAATCTGTAAAAAACTTTAAAGTTGAACTTCTACAATTAATAATTATGAAGCAAGAAAAATCATATGAGCCAGAAGTATCTGATATCGATTATGACGCGATTTTTGACGCTGTTATTTTCAAATATCTTAACTAATAATACACTTTGTTCAAAACCTTTTTTTTGTATGAATTATAACATTGTAAAAAATGACTTAGCGGCAAAGTAAAGCCCTTCTTCTTTTAGAAGGTTTTTGTCGTGTATCGGTTTAAATAAATAAATCCTTCAAAATCGCATATGCCTGATTCAGAGATGAAAGAGCCGCAGTAAATGTTGCTAGCCAAACCGGTGCTAGTCACGTTGTCTGTTTCTTCAGTAGGAACAGCAGTAGTAGTATGCGCGTAGTGTGAACACAGCATTCATGTGTAATAGTTTGAGACTTCTTTTGCATGTGCACTATTTTGACCAGAGTGTTTCAATCCAGTCATATCAGAGCTGCTAGTTCGAGTGTTTCACCGGTTATAAAATAAATAATTCCAAAATTTAATCTTGAGGAAACCCTCCACTCTCCATAGCAATGGCTACAGTTGGCGTGGTATCCGACTTGGTTGGAAAAACCGTTCTCGTTACAGGTCAGTTTTTGCATGCGTTAATTTTGACAAGAGTTCTCCCAAATGCTTTGTGAAAGTATTCCATTAACAATGGAATTCCACTAACAATGTTATGTTTTATAGGTGCTAGTAGTGGAATTAGAAAGTATGCAGTCATAGAGTTTGCGAAAAATGGAGCTCAGTTAGCTCTAACCGGAAGAAACTCTGATGCACTTGAGGAAACCAAACAAATGTGTCTGAAAGAAGGACTCTTGAAGACTGACGATGTAAGAAAATCCAAATTCATGTCTATTGCATAATTGTAGCAGATACATTTTATATAGAACAGTTATTTTTCATATCTTAGATCCTCCTCATATCTGCCAGTCTTGAAGAGGCCTCAGAGTGCACGCGCGTCGCTCGTTGTTGCGGAAACGATAGCTAAGTTTGGAAAACTAGACTCCATTGTGAACTCTGCTAGTATCATAGTCACAGGCAGTATTGAAACGTTAAGTCTGGAGGACTACGACCGTCAAATGAACATTAACGTCCGATCCATTTTTGTTATCACTCAAGCTGCTGTCCCACATTTGAAAAAGACCAAGGGCAACATTGTCAACGTCTCTAGTGTAACAGGATTAGCGTGAGCAGATATAACTAGTACAAACAAAAATATGTCGCATTTCCTGAAACCTTATATGCTTCAACAAAAATCCAATCTGTTCATTCATCCACAGTTTCCAAATATCCTGTCCTATTTTATGAGCAAGTCAGCGGTAGATCAAATGACACGGTGTGTTGCGCTTGAATTAGCGCCTTATGGAGTTCGATGTAATTCTGTAAATTCTGGTGTCATAGTGACCAATTGTCACAAAAATGCCGGCATGGACGAGGAAACATACAAAAAGTGAGTTACTTTTGTCTACACATTCCTTAAAACTTGCAACTTTACGGTCAAGTTAACTTCTATCATCAATGGCTTTTTGTTTGATATCTGTAGATTCTTGGAACGGGCTAAAGAATCACATGCACTGGGACGACCCGGAGATGCTGCGGAGGTTGCAAAATCTATTGTGTTTTTAGCTTCAAACACTTTGAGTAGATTCGATGTAATTCAGTAAATCCTGGTGTCATAGTGACCAATTGTCACAAAAATGCCGGCATGGACGAGGAAACATACAAAAAGTGAGTTACTTTTGTCCACACATTTCTTCAAACTTGCGACTTTACGGTCAAGTTAACTTCTATCATACATGGCCTTTGTTTGATATCTGTAGATTCTTGGAACGGGCTAAAGAATCACATGCACTGGGACGACCCGGAGATGCTACGGAGGTTGCAAAATCTATTGTGTTTTTAGCTTCAAACACTTTGAGTAGTTTCATTACAGGTGCTAATTTACCAGTGGATGGTGGCCGAGGTTAGAAGCAATATATAACATATAATATTATGCGTAGTTTGTTTATTAAAACAAGAATCAATTTT
Source organism: Salina celebensis (assembly GCA_036561885.1). Lineage (NCBI taxonomy): Eukaryota > Metazoa > Arthropoda > Collembola > Entomobryomorpha > Paronellidae > Salina > Salina celebensis. Next base: position 8,586 of record JAAXOA010003908.1, read on the forward strand.
TGCTATGTTCCAGGTGCCATGTGCCCCCGTTGATTCAAGAAGAAAACATGCTTAAGTTGTTTGTCTAACTGTCAGCAGAGTGCTGTAACAAGTACCTTTGCAATTCCATATTTTTGATGAAATAAAAACGAGGTCACTCTTGAGTTTGGAGTAGGACAACAAATTCAGTAGAACTGGAGTACGCTTGCTCTACTATCATAAACTTTTAATTTAAATCTGAGCACGTTCATATCCCAATTCTACAAGGTTATGCGTAAATACATTTTATTCGGAAGAAACATCGCGCACTCACGCATTAAAATCATCAAAAGCATAATATTTACTCAGTCCTTCAAAAATCAATCATGGATATCGGTTTCATATTAATTAAAGTGTTTTTGTTTCAAATGATCATATCGTGTTTTGGTGATGTAGGTTTTACATTTACATAGTACATTTCATATAGATTCTGAAGGAAAAACAGTTTTTTAAACAGAGTTAATATCTTTTCAGTCGTTGGATGATGTACCAGGCGAACCTTTATCTCCACAAGATTTCCAAAACGCTGACAAACTTACGAGTAAAAACATATTACTTTGGATTTTTCATAGTCAATATATCTAAATGAAGGAATTGTTGTAATATGACTTTCATCATCACAGCGAGTCAGTTAACTACGCCACTTACAGGCTCCCCATCTTCATTCGTTGAAAATATTGACCCATTAGAGAATAAAAATTATTATGAAGGCGATATTGTTATGAACCAACAAGCCACGGAACACGGTGATTTCGAGAAGGCATCAAAAGAAACAGTGGGAATTTGGAGACGTGGAAGAGTCCCATACCTCATATCGTCCAAATTTAGTATGCTCATTATGACTATCGAACTATCGACTGGCGGTCATAATACTCATTTCCAGGGATAATTATTGTGAAAAAGTTAATCTTCGTAGGCGAACGGGAACGAAGTGTCATTGCCAGAGCAGTCCAGGAATTCAGACGACAAACATGCGTCAAATTTATTCCTCGGTCAACGGAAAAGGATTATGTCTTTATAACTAGAGGAGAGGGATGCAGTAGTCCAGTGGGGCGCCAAGGGGGTCCGCAGTATGTAACTCTGGGTGAGGGATGTCTAGTTCCTGGTATAGTTATGCATGAGTACATGCACGCCATAGGGCTATGGCATGAACAATCTCGCTTTGACCGAGACGATTACATAAATGTTATATTCGAAAATATCCAACCTGGTGAGTGATTGATAAAAAAATTGTTTTTCCGGACGAGTAATATGTAAAGTAAATGTATATTAAGGAATGGAAGAAAATTTTCGGAGATTTTCCAAGAGAGAGTCGTACCAAGCCAACGTTTCATATGACACATCATCGATAATGCATTATGGGCCATATGCATTTTCGAAAAACCGACAAAGACAGCTAAAAACAATTAAAGCCAAGATCGCCAATGATAAAATGGGACAAAGAACAAACTTCTCAATGGTATTTCTTTTTGCCATTGTGCATAATCTGATATTTTACTAGTTGTATCTCAGGATTTTTGCGACATTATGTGCTGTCTTTACAGACTGACGTACGCAAAATAAATAGCTTGTACAAATGTCATGCAAGTGATCAATCAGACGAGGAACAGGATGCAACCGGTAATATAATTAGTAAGTAAAAACTAAGTTGGATATCAAATTGTGCTGCATTATTTTTGTCAGATGGGTCGCAGCAGAAATGTCTGGATAATCATCCGAATTGCCCACGCTGGGCACAAGATGGAGAATGTCAAAAGAACCCAAGTTGGATGCTTGTAAACTGCAAACTTGCTTGCAACAACTGCCGTAAGAAATTTGGATGAAAATTGTTAATTTTACACAGTATCACAAAAATTAAATCTAACTTTATTTCAACAATAGAGACAACATGTTCCAATCACAATAAACACTGCGACTCCTGGGCAGACAGCGGTGAATGTTATAAAAATCCTGATTATATGACACCGCACTGCTCCAGAGCTTGTCAAAAGTGTAGATAACACATCAATGTTTTTTGTTAAACACAAATAAAACTATATTCTTGCAAGTCTTTCGGTCATTCACAGTCTTCAATGCTAAATTATACGCCTCTTGGAGACTAGAGCATGTCATCGGGTTTATAACAGTGGCCACTAAAATGAAGACATGACGCGGGCTGTAACTGGCCAGTAGGAATTCCTCGGCGGTTCATACGGTACGCATTGAAATTCAGTCGACTGAATGTTTCTAATGTTCGCCGACTGGGATTGCTCCATAGATTTTCCGCGAATGCTGCTGCCCTTGG
>JAAXOA010003909.1:0-10883 GCA_036561885.1 Salina celebensis
TTGTATTCAAGCAAACAACCAAAAAATGAAATCCGAGACTTGCACCCATTAAAAAACTTCAAAATGTACCTCCCCCTAACATTTTATCTCACATTCACGATTTAATTCAACACGAAAAATCCCCTTTGTCCGTAAAAACATAACTGTAACATAAACATAACAAAAACATTTTTGCAAATCAAGTTGTATGCATTAGGTTGTTTCTGAGCATGTTTTCCATAAAAAAATTGTCTCCCTTTATTTTTGCTTAATGTAGGAATTTTACCATTTTTTAATATTATGAGTAAAGGTAAGGGATAAGGTCTTAATTTTTGCAAGATTAAAAAGTTTTTTTCTCTACTTGCTTTACAAAAAAAAATCTTATATAGCATTATCGGCGATAGAATCTTGAAAAAAACCGTTCCAAAGATGAATGCGAGACGGCAACGTGACCTAAAATGCGTCCAACCACTTCCATCGTTGAAAAAACACGTGTTGATGATTTTCTTTAAATGTGAGCTTAGTTAAAGAGCAGGAGTAGCGTTACTTTGCAGACTTAGCCTGATAGTAAAAAGTTTGTCAAGACATTAAGGACTAACACCAGACAAGTTCAAATAACTGCAAATTTTCAGCATCGGTATCAAACAAAGGAAATGAACTATGTCTGGAATGATAAAAGATGCATTAGGGCTTCAATTACAGTTCTTAACAACATTTTAAACAGATAATGTGGCTAGACGGCGAAAACTGCAGACTGATAAGATATTGGATGTTACATCAGTCTTTAAGACCTTATTTAATAATATTATAATACATAATACGTTGTGTAACGGAAGATTTCACACTAGTAAGGATATTGCATGGTTGAAGCTGGACTCAAATGAAAATCGTCATGATTTTCGGTTTAGAACTGCAAATATAAACAAAAACCTGTGGGAATCGGATAAAATGTTTTGAAGAACCAGAAATATGGATTGTTTTTCATTATAAGATTAAACGAACTTTATGAAGTTCTATCTTAATTTTGCGAGGGAGTCTCACCCGAATATATCATAAAACTAAGACTAATGTTTTGAAGAACCAGGAATATGGATTGTTTTTAAATTATGCAAATGCTAAATAGTAAATAGTATACAAAAACTTCAACTATAGACCCAAATCATCATTTTTAAAGCATAATTCAAATTCACTTATCACTAGTATGCGAAAGTTAGCTCTAGTTCTAGCTGTTGCTGCTAGTTCATTTTCAAGTATTGATATTGGATGATGGCCTCTTTGAGATAATGTTTGACAATCTAGAATGATAATGATGACTTTGATGAGGCTTTCTGGGTCTATTGTATCATAGCTGTAAACCTTTCATCAGGATTCATCTTTGATTACACTTACGAGTGGATGTATCCAGCTATAATAATTTTCATATTTACTGAAACCGAAGCCACAGCCATAAATTTCAAATGTTATGCAAAAATTTTAATATAATTATAATTTTCCACTCTGTTGTTCTTCCAATATGGCTTTGGTTTTGCTTTGTAGTGTTTACTGGGAGCAACCCAGTTTCCAAACATTATTACTTTCTAGTTTTTCTGAAAACAAACCTGAAAATCTCTTCAAATCCTCTTCCATCTTCCTTTTATGTTTACTAAACTTGTCCCTGGGCTTTGTTGATTTTTTATATCATTGAGTGTCCTTCAACTATTTTCATGACCTGAGCATCATCTCAATCATCTCCATCTTCCTAGCTAGTGCCTCTTCCACACAGGACAAAGTAAACTAAGCGCTATGCAGTGTTGGTTTGGTATTTTGTCAGAAGACGTAGTGCTGTAAGAATCTGGAACTTTCTGTTATCTGAAAAATATCAAGCATCCAAATAAACCCTGTTTTAACGGCAACCGGTGGTGTTTTTCAAATATTTTATGACAAGGTAGCAACTTGTTAGAAGCGTCCTTTTTTCATGCCCAAGCGCGCCCGATTTTCTCCGGAAAGGGCTCTCATACTCCACGTGGAAACTACCTACGCAGCCAAGGTTTAACATAAACTCTACTTACCCTCTTCCAGGTCGTCACTGATTTCATTACTTACTTAATAAGAAAAGGAAATCAGTCAAGCAAGCTGCTCATGTCGTTTCAATCCAATACAAAATCACTTTCTCCAGCCTGTTTAATTTCATCCGTTAAACTTGTGGAGTTTTCCAAGTATGGAAAAGAGCAAATTAAAAACTTCCTTCCCAATTTGTACATAATGGAACACTATTTTTGTGAGAGTTGTCATTCCTGTCTTTTTATCCTAAAGTTTACTTTTCTTTATTATGAATACCTATTGCGACATTGATTTTTTTTTATCCAGTTCATGCTTTTTCTTCTTTCTTTGAAAAAGACGAACAGGAAAGTACATATTCCAATTGGCCAATTTGAATAAAATGCCAGTAAATGATACATTTTTATTTTCGACATACTATCGTATATTTTCCCATGACAAACATCATCCCATTTTCGTATTTTATTAGTTGGAATTCCTCCACTTGGCTTGTTTTCTCGAAGCAATAAAAACAAATTACGTTTCATATGAGACATGAACAAGTTATAAAAATATTAGTCGTCTTAAGAGATCCTACATGAGACGGCTGGCGATCACTACGCAGATGGATCCATATCGCCAGATCCTCTAACGGCCTGCAGGCCACAAAATCAAAGACCCAATACCAATCAGTGGTCATTTAAAGGGTTCTAGTATTGCAAGATGAGAAATTATCGGCTGTGAACTGGAGAGACGATGCAAATTGGGTTCAAAATTCTATGTGATGTGATTTGTTTAGTATCCCGAACGGATTCCAAGAAAGAAAGTTCATCAGCGTACAAAACCATGGCTTTCGCTGCTGAGTAACCTTGTTCTCCTTTTTTGACTGTTCTGTTTTTTCGGACGTTTTCTGTTAAAAAAGTATAGAATTGTAATGTAAAATATGTGTATGTATATGTAGGAGACAAGAAGGAGAAAGGAAAAATTTACCTACCGCATCTATCCGTAGCACACCGAGTCATCCACACGGACTAATTTTCAAACAACGATTTACTTCTCTTTGTTCATCCTGTTCGCTTACAACAACTTACAAAACTTAATACGCTTAACCTATCCACAATCTATTCTCAAGGAAAACACCAAATGAACAAAAATTGAAGACGTGCACGGAATTGATAAAAACAGGACAAAGGAAGTTTTCTTGACAATCTTCAAAAAATGCTGGGTGCTGCTGTCTACACTCAACCGTGATAACTACGAAATCCAATTTAGTAACTGTTTTAGTTTGTCCATTCATACTCCTTATTGCGTTTTTAGTTTATGTACAAAAACATTTTTTTTAAGGTCTCATTTATCATATCCACATCTCTCATTTTACTTCAAACCTTTTACAAAGTAGACCAGCAGTCATCATTACATCCTTCAGATTGTCATATTTTTTTTCTTTGTGCAACAACTTCTATTTCTCGGAACCAATCCAATGTATGTTTCAACAAAAAAGCTGTTGCTATTAGATACCTAAATTGTTATTTCCAAAACAACTTTTGAAATATCCTTTTTGTTATGACTTTTATATCACTTCGGCCAATTTTAAGTGATCTAACATTACTTATTTTTCTTGTCATTTAAACCAGAGTAACAACATAACAATCTTAAAATCCCCGTACTATTAATTTGAATTTGAGAATTGAATTAATTTCACAATTTTGTTCCAAAAAGTTGTTTGATTTACAAACTAGACTTACTAGACCTAATACTGTTGTTTCCTGCAAGAATGCATTAAAACTGGTCTCAATTAACCCCGGTTTCCACGTAAACCTGCCGCTTGTCCTGTTCAGCATTGATGGATAGCATAGGAGCATTAAGAGATACACTTTCACGTGTTTTAGTGAAGACAATGACGAAATAGTTTAACATAGCCGAGTACAGTGTGACAAGCGAAGCTTCTCCAGCTCGAGTAACCTGTGCTTGTAAACAAAATAAAAACCGGTGAGGAAAAAAATGCTTTTTTGAAGGAATCCTACCCACTGCTTGTTGTTTACTTGTCTATCCTGCGTGTGTGTCTTTAAGTTTTCTCGACGACTTGGAGTTAGTGCAGACTAGACAGTCATTTGAAAAGCGTCGTTGGCAGTGGTGGTTCTCTTGCGGGGATTTCTTAGTGCGAAGCGAGAGAGGTATACGTCCTTCTTATCTGGTCTGTGAGTGGAGTGTAGAGCAAAGTCCCTCCTTGCCGAAACAAGAGAGCCAGGGTTGATGTGAGAAGTGGTAAGCGTATCTGGGACGACGTTAAAGCTTACGGAGGAGATAACCAAGCGAAAAAATACAAAAAGGAGGCATTCTGGAGAAATAATAATAACATTAAAACCGTTTTAGTTGTGGAGGATAAGGAGGAGGATAACAGTGTCTGACGGAGGGAGTTTGTTTACGGTTCTTAAAAGCCGGAGGAAAAAGTGAGTGTCATCAAGTTTAAGGAGGTACGCTTATTTTTATTGGAGATGATTGAAAGTAGCGGTGTAGAGTTTGGAAGTGTGTGGGGGTCAACTGTATTGTTGAGGGGAAGTTTGAAACTAGCTGTTGGAGGGTGTTTGAAAGGGGAATGTGAGAAGATTGGTAGCGTGGACACTTTTTGAAGACTTAATTAATCGGATTCCTGATTTTTATTTGGATTTTCAGGTGATCGGTGAGACCGATTTGTTGAAGACGAGATTTTACTGACTTTATAATTATCACGATGACAGAAAAGGAGATTAAAATTGGAGACTTGGTCTGGTAAGTGTTGCCAACTCGGTTTATTAAATCTATTTTTTTACGAAATATTAAAAGATATGTCGATTAATTGATAAGGTAACTAATTTTTGGAAATTAAAGTACAAAAATTAGTGGACTGAAAATGTTGTCGGGTTGAATTTTAGTTGTTGCGATAGTTTATCCTTTAGTGGACAACCTGTTGCGGTTTATTGGATATTATGTAATAGTGGAATTTTCTTTATTTTTTTTCTTCTGAACAGGGCCAAGATGAAGGGATGGTCTCCGTGGCCCGGCAAGGTATAGTGTAATTTTGCTAAATATTTAGTAAGACATTGTCAATTTAAATAACACTAAATTCTTTGATTGTTCCCAAATAGGTCTGCAATCCAACCATGGAACTGCAAAAATCTAAGTCCAAATCCGCTAAGACCCAATATTGCGTCTGGTTTTTCGGCTCGAACAATTATGCTTGGATTGAAGAGCACAGCATTAAGGACTACGAAGAATTCAAAGACCGACTTTCTAAAACTTGTAAAACTGCTGCTTTTAAGGAGGCTTGTGCTGCGGCAGAAAATTACATCACTAGAAAAGCTGCTGGAGTTGATGTCGACGCAGAACTTTTTGCCGAACCCTCCGCTGATGCTGAATTCGGTCCACCAGAAGGAAATGAAGAAATGGGCGACAGCATGTCAGATTCCAAGTTAAAAGATGAAGACGAACAAGTTACAGAGTCTGAGAATGATGTTAGTTGTCACATACCTATCACATACAACATATAGTGCTGCCTTAAAAAGTCTTTCGTAATAGACACCATAATGATTTAATTAATATTATTGATTTATTGTTATCAGCTTGATTCCACAACTTCCTCATCCCCCAAGAAACGCAAGAGTACTGATGGACCTGCGGCGTCATCGGTAAGCATTTTTAACGCCTGCAATGGAATTCATTAAAGTGTGGTGATTGCAAATAGATTAGAGACAGCCAGTAGACTAACTCACAATTTTAACTAATTTTGAAAATCGGATTTTAAAACTTTTAAAAGGCTGACACAATTTAGTATTACATTTTGCTAATTGCGATATTATATCAAATCTATAGACACCTGGACCGTCACAAAAGAAAAAGAAGACTTCTGTACGCAACGGCGAATCGTTCAGCAAAAAGCGGAAAACTTTGGGTACTCCCCCAGTTGACGGTACTACATCGTTTGTTAAGTTTCCCAATCATGTTCCACGTCGATCTGCTGCTGATATGTTCTTGGACCGTCCCACGACATTTAAGCCAGCCCGTGTAAGTATTTGGATGGTTAAAAAAATTCAACATATTGATTTAGGATATCTGCTTAGTTCTGCACGTTATATGTTTGTTTATGATCGAAAACAGGAAGATGCTCCAATCAACATTGGGACCGTCAGCCAGTACCTAAAGGATAAGAAGATCACTCCGTCTACTCTGAAGTTTGGCTTCCTTGGACTAGGAATCATGGGACGTGGAATTGTTAAGAATTTACTCAACTCAGGACATAACGTTATTGTTTGGAATCGCACTCCAGAAAAGGTACGTCGAACTATTTTTGTTTCCAATACATAATCGTGCAGTTTTCACTAGTTGTTTTCCATAATGCGGTATTTAAGACCAAAGGGTGAATACAAATTGATTCTTCGATTTTGCTTCTACTTTTCTCTAGTAGAAAAAATTGATGCATGCATTACGTATTCCGGCTCATATATATATCACATCACGTGAAACCTATGAATTTCAATCAAATTAGTTGAGATTTTAGTTTATACTGGTAAAACATCTTTATTGGAAACGATCGAATATTGCAGTCAATGGAAGTTCAGCATGAAGTTTTTTTCTTCGTTTTGTTGTATACTCCATTGGCATTTTATGATATATGTAGATATATTGGAGGAAGAAGTGGTCGGACATTGATGCGTATCACAATGACGGGTATGTTAGTAGTGTAGTGCGGTTTAATGGTGTCTTAGATTCCGGTTTTCAATTAGTTCTCCTTAAATGTACCATAAAACTTCATAAGAATAGTGTGCGGTATGAATGAAATAATGATAGTTTCAAAGGGTATTTGGTATTCAATGTTTTTTTCAATATTGAACTGACGCACATTGTTTTAAATAGTTGCACGTTCTCACGCGTACACGCCACGGTAAAATTTAGTTTCATGCTGTTGTTTTTATTATTTGATTTTCCATTTTATTCATAGTAATTACTTCACAAGAAAATATTTGACATTTTGATATGAATACATGTATTTGATAAATACAGCTATCATATTCTAGGTTTTGAGTAATCATCATAATTGCATATTGAATCAAAACATATGAAACTTGCTGACGATAGATTTTTTTTCACAAACTCACTACGAAATCTTTTATGTTAATTAAAAGTATGTTAGAGTTGTGATTGCAGTATTTAACCATTAATAAGGTTTAAAATTGTTTTTCCATGTTAAATAGTGACATTTTATTAATATTTTTAAGACATTTTTAAAGTACACAATTATAACTGCTACTCAAAAGACATTCCATAATAAATATCAAACCTAGATACTTGTCATTCTCAGCTTCGTTTGTCTTGACGTACGACTTGACACGAAATCTCGGTTGTGTCTCATTCATCCGAGGATAAGTTGTGTCAAGAAGGTGGACTGTGCATGTGTGAACGATACAATTATTGTGTCGTAGAAGGAATCCAGCTTTTGCAAACAATTCGATTGTTGCAATAAGTGACGTATTGTTGTGCAAATGCATTTTACTGCATAGTTACTTTAGTCCACCTCCTTTTCATTAGAATGAAAATACGCTTTGAACTTCAGTTTACTACGCTTAGGTACGGAAAATGTAACTTTAACAGATTAAATTAAACTTTTTTATACGTTAACACTAAAAGTTTATTTAATTACTTTAACTACAATGTGGACAAAATCCAAACGAATATAACAAAAAATTAAGTCTCTTGGTATACATCAATAATTCGGTCAGAGGTTTAGGTTTAACTAAAACGAATTATCTAAATTGCTGACTTCTGTTTGTATTACTTACAAATCATTTCTATAAACGTGTCATCACATTTACCTTAAACTTCTGCTGTATAAAAAGAACAATACTTTCGTTTTCAATTGATTGATATCGAAACAGTGACGTTACCGTAATGTTAAATGCACCTAAACCTCACCTATTGCGTCACGTGGCAGCACAATTAAGGTTACCACTGCTCTAAGGCGAACATATATAATCATATATCGTATGTGGTTTGTTACGAAATGTAATAAGTTATTCACATCCACATTATAGGTCAAGAAAAATCTTTTCGTAAAAATTCTTAGACGAATAATGCTTTTTAATCAGACAGTAAGTCCACTCCACATTTTTTCAGTACATGAAAGTTTTAAATAATGGTTCTGGGAAGACGTCAATACTTTTTATACAATTGACAACACATTGATCTGATTAAAATATTAAAAGACATGAGAAGTATCAAACGGTTCTAGAAAATAAGATAAAACGATACAGCTAAATAAAAGTTAACATAGTTTAACATACTTAAGTGAATACAGATTATTACAGATATTGAGTTTAGTCTTAGTGTACTACCAAAACAACTTTGTTTTATTTTGCGGGTTGTTACTTTATATTGAGAAAAACAGCATATACAACTTAGTTATAATTATGCTTTCAGTTCTAGTGATTTATTGGTTATTTTTAGTATTGATACGAACATCGCACCATACATAGATTACTGGGAGTAGGATGATATTTTGATTATTGTTTAAGTATACGTTCACGATTAGACATGATCGGTGACGTCTTCCGTAATGGCAGAGTCGTTAGTAACTGTTTTAACTGGAGTAGAGGGTACTGCTGGATGCACAGGAGCCTCCGAAGAATAGCTGCCACTAAGGGTAGATGGTGTACTTGACAACGTTACCGTTGGTGGAGTGCTACTGCTGCTAGCATCTTCGAAATTGTCTTCGCATTCGTCCGGTTCAGCTTGTTGACAGGTTGAGATAACGGGCTCTCTTTCAGGAGTATCAGGTTGTGGTTTGTTGTGAGGCTCTTGTATCTCTACGGACTGTTCATTTGCTTCCTCTACTGATTCTGTTTGCTTGTACTCGTTGACAAACTCTGGAGGTATTAAGAGTGATACATGTTCCAACTTGTCCGCTCGACTTCCTGACGGGAAACCCATCAAGTGATGATGCAGTTGTTGGCTGCCACTTGTAAGATGATACAACTCAGGATGAATGGTATGTGGGCAGTGGATTTCCTCCCCAAAGTCATCCAAATATATCGAGTCAGTTCGGCCACATGCTCCCATGCCACGACAAGTGTCAAAGTTGAGTCCTCGTGGCAAGTTTTCCAATATCTTGTTGAGAGTTTGTGCTTGCCATTTGTAGGTTTCACGGAGGCGGAGAAGTTGATGGTTGCTGAACTTACAGACTTGGTTCCGCTTAAACACATAGTTTTCCCGTACTTTGCACAGTTGATGGGCTGAGTAGCTCGCAACCTTGCGTACCTATTAAAGTACATTTTTGGCGATTATAAATATCTGTGTCTATTACAGTAGAATAATTTGAGCTATACTGATCATACCTGGTCATTGTATTGATCTCTCAATGTGTGTAATTGTTGTGTGCCATAGTCTCTGATTTCCCCAAGATTCTTGCTTTGATTTGTATAGCTCTCTCGAATGCGTTCTAGTTGAGAGAAGCAATTGTCCTTAATCTTCTTAGCCTGTAAAGTAAGAAATTAAAAAATGAAGCACACGGCAAGATTGCTTACAATACACACTATGACAACATACTTTTTAGCAAACCTCTACATACCTGCATGTTATAATTATCTCGTAACCAGTCTAATTGGGATGTTTTGTGTTGTTCCATCGAGTCAAAGAATGCACGGACACGTCTGGTACGTTTTGTAGTAGGCATAGTCATACAACGGATTCCAAGCCTGCAATGAATTGAAACATAATACCTTCGTTAGATTTGTTAAGATTGAAATATTACACACTCAACTAGGTAACATGCTTCTGAAAAAAGTTTGAAGTAGCTATATTTTCGATTTGATGAATTTTTCATCTCAACTTAAGTTAAGCGCATTAGTTTATCTTGGTAAAAAGTTAAACTGAAACACTCACCTGTCCAATATCCACCTGACCAGTTGGAAGAATCGAGTCAAAGAATGCACGGACACGTCTGGTACGTTTTGTAGTAGGCATAGTCATACAACGGATTCCAAGCCTGCAATGAATTGAAACAGAATACCTTGGTTAGATTTGTTGAGGTTGAAATATTACACAGTCAACTAGGTAACATGCTTTTAAATAAGGTTTCAAGTACCTATATTTTCGATTTGATGAATTTTTCATCTCAACTTAAGTTAAGCGCATTAGTTTATCTTGGTAAAAAGTTAAACTGAAACACTCACCTGTCTAATATCCACCTGACCAGTTGGAAGATGAGTACCAGAAATAGAAATGCCAGGCTGAATGTCCATCCTACCAAAATACTCATTTGACGAACATCTCTAAACACACTCACGTCCATCCCTAAATGGACGTAATGGGTTATATTCAGATCTTCATATGAAGCAATGCAAAGGTAGAGGCCATAATCCGGCCCTGTTACGTTAGTCAAAAGTAGAGAACCGTCCAGAGACACTCGAGGATCAAGTAGACTTCTGGGAAACACTGTGCCATCCACGCTACTCTCAATATCTCGTGCTGGAGAAATTCTCCGTTTCGAGGGAGTTATCCAAGTAATCTTTGGCCAATTGGGTTTCTGAGCGTGACAAATAAGCTGTTTGTTTTTCCCCATTATGGCATGATACTTATAAGGGGTTTTTGCAATGATGTTACTATTCACACAAGTAGTTGACAATTTTGTAAAATAATCGTAGAAAGGGAATGTTGCTGTTTGTCCATTCTTTGTCTTTCCTTTGCAGAACATGTTGTTAGTATCAGAGAGTCGATTTGAGTCTCCTACTGTCACTTTAGCAGTCAGAATCCAATCAAGTATCCATCTGTCTTCACAGGTGCACTCCCAAGGGTTTCCCTGCATGATTACTTGCTGTAAATTTGGTGCATGTGTGAGCGTTTCAGGAATAGTTTTCATT
>JAAXOA010003910.1:0-10882 GCA_036561885.1 Salina celebensis
TTCTATGCTAGCGGATTACTTAAGATATACGCGAATAGAAAAAAAACGATAAAAATGGTGTAAATTGATGTGGCTTTCGCACTTTTCCCAGTCAATCAACCTAACAAACGTATAATGAGTGCTGGCTTCAGGGTGAAAGGCCACTGAACACTGTAGCTGCAAACAATTCAACAAGAAACTTGTGTGGTTTGAAACTTTCTCTAGTTTTAATAATTTTCACACATATGGTAGCAACACGACACGGACAAATCGTTCCAAGACTTACATGGCCCCGTAACTGTAGTGCATAGGTATTCCAGGCAGCTCCAGATGTTGTCTCGTTTGTAAGAACTGAGTTTAATTCGTTGTAAAACTAATCAAGATGGTACATTTGAATTGTTCATGTACACTGCGAGAGCACAAGCTGAAAGCAGGAAACCATTTCATTTTACAAAATTAAATTATTCAATGATTGATAACGCTCAGGCTGTGTGTGCGAAAGAGAACGAAAAGCCGGTGAAATACGTTGTAAAGCTGATACAAGTGTGAGGCAAGTACATAATACTTAAATGCATAGGTAAGAGGATTCTATGTAATAATTTTAAGTCTCGCGTAGCTGCTTATCTGACTAGAAGGTAAATCGTCTGTTTTCTCCTGGCTGTTGTAACGCAACAAATGCAGTAAGTGTTTCCGGTCCTTGGATGGGAATGGGAAGTGCTGAGAAGCTCAAGCAAAAGGAGCCAGGACTTAAATTAAAAGATAATGTTCAGTTGACTGGGAAGATGGGGAGTAAAATAGAAGGAGAGGAAAAAAACAGCGTTAGCAGAGATAGCAAGGAATGTTGCTGCCTAGAAAAGCGCATAAAATGCCAATGAAACACGTTTCGCTCGAAGCATTTTCAATTTGGAATTTAAATGAAGAGGATTAAAATGAAAACGGAAATATATGACTGGGTTGAAGGAACCGTGAAATCAGAAAGATTTTGCATATTATGCATACTTATAAATACCAAGCAGGGAGTAGGAGTTGCGATTGCGAATGAAGGATAACAAGGGTGAAAAAAACTATAGCGAGGTTTTTGCGATTTACACATCTTGAAATGTAAAAGTTTTGGATGGATTGTTGTTACGCTTCTATTACTATTTTCGCCAAGACTAAACTAGACATTTTTTATTCAAGCGAAATACGGTTTTCCGTAATGCTATAAAATACTTTTACTGACTTGAATTGTTGGATCAGTTATGGAGCAAGTTTGTGAGAAGCCAGGCCGTATCCAAAACTCTCGGAGAACGTCAACAACTGGTGCTTTCCCCATTCTTTCTACCTATGTGTTCGTAATTGTGGAAGTAAATAGAAAAAGCGAATAAAAAGGGGAGAAAATTTCATTTTTGTGCGGCTGTGAAAGAGATGTAAGCAGTCGTTATGATAATAAAACGAGTAAAATAGTCACAAACTATCTATGCATGTAACCATTTGGAAAAAAACTTTTTTTCTGGTATTAATTCCTCCGTATAGTAAGAAGAAACAACACTAATTTTAAAAAGAATGTACAATAGACGAGCAATGTTCTCTTTTAACTGCTTTCATTCTTTCCCTTTTTATGGGATTTTTGTAGCAAATGTTTCTAAAAGGAGATTTTTCACGTAGAAACTCAGAATAATATGTTGTATGTAACTTATTGTAGTCTAGTGAAAGTTCTGAAAATCAAGGGTATTTTTTGCTCAAACTCTGCCAAGGGATTCCACGTCGGCGAAAGAAGTTAACTCTAGGTTTTAGTAATTAATGAATGCGGTTGGATCCTCATCTCGTCTCTGACATAATATAACAATCTTTGTCACCATCCCCATGTTTGAAATCTTCTACCAAACAAACTATAGAACGCATACAAAAAATCGTTAAAATTTTATTGCGATCATCTAAGAGTATATCTTGCGATATCTCGGGTATAATTATCATTATTATAACAATTAACTTTGAAATGAAGAGAAAACATTTGAAAATGTTCACAGGTATGCTAACGACATGCCATGATAATATAAAATGGTGAAGTTATATTAAAAGCTGTGGTTTTTCCTTACACAAGCAAAACTTTGCATGTTTTTAATGCTCGGAAATATTCAGGCGCTGTTCCCTAGAGGATGAACAAGAATGAAATCTAGTCAGCGAATTGTGAAGGGAAAAAATAATGTTCAGCTACATTCCAAAAAGATTTTTATAAAGCTCTTTTCCATATCATA
Organism: Salina celebensis; assembly: GCA_036561885.1. Classification (NCBI taxonomy): domain Eukaryota; kingdom Metazoa; phylum Arthropoda; class Collembola; order Entomobryomorpha; family Paronellidae; genus Salina; species Salina celebensis. Next base: position 2,217 of record JAAXOA010003910.1, read on the forward strand.
ATATATTCCTGATAGGTGACACTTCATAATTGTTATATGCGAGAAACATTGACTTTTCGAGTAGCGAACGCGAACAGTAGTAGGATGAAAGTAAAACCATTATGTTTCCCTTCTCAGTCCCTCGAATGATAATGCCAACGGGATTTAATAATGGAAAAAAGATTCCAACGTACCGCTGGCGCTAACTATCTAGTAACGGATGGTGGAGACCACAAAGAGATATATACATCGGGAATATGACGAGCTCAAGTTTAAAATGTAGACGTTTGCTATGTATGTGCATACATCATGTACCTACATCCAAACCACAAGTAGATTCAGGTGCTCATTTGTTTCCGCTACGCCGAGAATACGTATAAAAGGCACGCATTTAGCATGGGTTCCAAGAAACATTGAAGTCTCCGAAACGAACTGGAGATACAAAAAAGCCAACTAACGTTGATTTGTTTGTTGCACATTTAAATAACTTGTTAGTTTTTGAATACAAGTTGTGTAATTTTTACGGAATGCCTGATTGTTTTCTCGACTTAAGTGTAAGATGTACAAGCCGACTTTCTTGAAGTTTACGCTGCTGTCCCTGATAAACAGCATTACGTTTTAAAACTAATCCGAAAAGGGATAAAAAATGAGAGAAAGTTTTACGACAGCGGTTATCAATACGTGGATCTGGAGGTGACCATAAAAGTAACATGGAGATAGACGGAACGTCAAGATTGTACTTGCTCAAGACTTTCTCTAATCTACCAAGGAAAATACTAGTTTATTTAGTTGCTAGAAACCATGGTTTTTGCTATTATACATAAAACGTATTACGGAGAAAGCTTCTATAGAATCCAAAAAACCGTAACGGCTGTACAGATGTAGACCGTTGTATAGCTTCAAAGAGAGACCTATATTTTAATTCTCAGTTTCATTAATGTTTTCTTCATAACTCCCGCAGAGACTGCGATTAGATATTAGGTCAGATATGTGCACTCGTGGTTTTGTTAAACAATGCCCTAACCCACAGTGAAAGTTGCGATGAGATTAGTTTAATAAACGGAGAAAATGTTGTATTGTTCGTAATTCCTACGCTACTACTGAAATGCAAACCACAGACAGAATTTGTGTGTTTTGCAGGCAAAGGAAGGGAAATCGAAAGTATGAAATAGATAAATTTAGGAAGGAGTTATATACTATTTTATCTCCAAAACTAACGATAACTTTCTAAGAAAGAAGGTAGACATTGAACCGAATAGCTAATAAAAAGAGCAGCCAACAACACAATTCAGAAATGCACATAGCCAAGAGTGTGAAATAAGAACGTCTCTTTTTTTTCTCTTTTCCTTTTCTGAAGCTAAACTTTTTCTAATATTTTATGTTCTCTTCTTGACTCTCATCTTTCCAACTCCTCCCGTCTGGGTCGATATGGATAATACTCAAGGAAATATAATGGTAATCGAAAGACGTTTATCTCAAGGAGAAACAAGCAAAAGAGAAAGGGAGCTTGGGATAGAAGATTGCTAAATTTTGTCGAGTCTTCGATTTCCAATTTATCCGTCTTTAGAACGCTCAAGACTACAGAATGATGACCCTTGTAGGTATATACTTGTAGAAGCCAGAACCTTTTTTCTGCTTTTGCGGCGACAGCTAGTGGGAACTGTATAAAGAGAACGAAACCTTGTTTGTACAGATTCAAGTGTATGCTGTGTTTTATGGTGTTGCTTTAGCATAATATTATCAGGAACTTGAACGAATGTTGAATCTTCGCATACATACAGAAGTTTGGTAAAAAAAGAATCAAATCTATATTTGCCTTTACAAGTGGGTCTGAGAATTTCTGGTATTATGATAGTTTTGTGCGTGTTTCTTTAAGCTTCCTAAAAAATGTAAGAACCATCTTGATAAACACGGCGTAGGTACATAATTTCCTCCAGACCCCGATAACCTCTTGAAGTATTATTTTATAGAGCTTTCCAGTTTGCTGTACTGGCACGAGACATGGAGAAAGTATAGAGGAATTCGTTTCAACTATAAAGATCTTATTAAACCCCGAGAAAACACACCATTTCGGCGTGGAGAATGAAGAGGAAATGAATTATCTGCATGTCGTATCGCAGTTTAAAAACGGAAATGTTTTATCACCATTAACCTTGAAGACGTGTATACAAGTTTCAATTACAGAAGAAAAGGGAAAATTTAGTGGAAGACATAAAAATTAATTAAAATAGATAGAGGAGCATGAGAAGTACAATATATTAAAACGATCCTTTTACTTTGTTCATTCCTTTTCCCACACACATAGAACGCTGTATCGCGTTGAAAAAAATTGGCTGACGTTTGACTGACATATCATAAATGGCTGTGAAAGAAACAGTTGTTGGAAATAAGACAGACGGAAGAGAAACAGTGAACAAAGCTCCAAATGAAAAAAAAAACGTAAAACTTACTATTACTATTTTGTCGATATTATTGCCACCTTCCTTCTCCCTATGCATTTTTATAGTATATATACCTGCGTACCTTGATACTTTCACCCTTGTGCGTTGATGAATACACCGATATTACTTTTCTCTTTCTTGTGAAAAACTCTGAATTACTGGTGGGGAAGTAAAAGTACGTAAAATTGGCATCGGTAAGTTAAAGAAAACATCCCTTTTTCTTATATAACACCTCTTGCACCTATGGTACATTTCATTGTATTAAAAAGACGGAAGTACGTCTTCGTAAAAATGAAATGACACAACTCATTTGTTTTCAGTTCTTCCGCTATGAAAAAGGAAAAGTTGTGTATTTTCATGCGTATAGCTACCAGCTAGTAATATTTTTTTCAGAGTGAAAAAAAGTTAGGATGTCTTGAAAATCATCAGTGGTTCTGATGGAAAATGCTGGTGAATAGTAAGTACACAATGCAAGGAAGAAATGGCTTCCTGGTCGGGAGCTGTAGCAGTATCATTAGAGTCATAACTTTTTTCTTCGTTTCAGTCAGCACACTCTACGTTAGATGTTCTAGTATTAAAAAAGAGTGTTTAGAGAAATGTTCTTGTAACTGCATGCTGTGTCTGGTTTATTATTGAGTTTTATATCAGCTTTCTCTCTTCTGCACTTATTTCCTATCGTCTTCCTGTGAAAAACGTAGGGTATTGGAATAATAGGAGGAAAAAAGTGGCAAGTTAGTTTCTTTAGTCGCTAGGGCACACATAAGGTTACAGTCAAAGCTCCTTTTTACATTCGTTTTTTTGTCTTCATATAACCCACCGAATGGAACGGATGATTTTGACGTTGAGTCTGGAAGGAAAAACATGCTAGGCAAAAAGTTGCTGCTTTTTTCTCTCGTTTGCCTGGTGTTACTACTTGAGCGCTAGAACCAACATCATTTCTGGTTATATTGATATAATACTACTCTAAACATTATCCGTCGAAGCAGAGAAAACTAGCGGTGGTTCTATGATGGTGGTTTGCAACTCTTTTTTTAAAGGATGTGTTCTGTAGGGAATGCAGGACAAGAAGAGAAAAAAAAACCGAAGAGAGTTTCAGTTTGTGTTTCCAAACACGTGCCAGTGTGTATGTGTGCATGATGAAAACTGGTAGGGTTGCAGTTTCGCCTGCTCGTCGAGAAGAGATGTTGAAGGGAAATGAAAGGGGAATGGGACACAAGAGAAGAAAAAAAAATGAAGGCAGAGATAGAAAAATAGACTTTTTGATATTCTTATTTTCCCCTCATTTCTTCCCAGGCTCGGTACATTTTGTTATGGAAGGAGAAAGTAAGGGAAAGCAGGAATGATTTTCTTTCTCCGCGATACACAACTACAGCTTATGTGGATTCCTCGGTCGACTTCGATGATAATACTGCCGACAATGACGATCGTATGTGTCGCTTCTTCGAATAAATCTGGCAGCGGGTATTACGCTAAAATAATTTTTTTTCATAAACTCAAACGTAAAGTTGATGTTGTTACTATTAAGTAGTGTTTGTAGTAAAGCGAAGTGTGAGACTCAAGTCGAGTAGCAAACTATGAGCAGCACTTGCACCCGGACATCCCGGAAACTATATTCTATATGGATTATGTTTTTGACGAGGCAATCTGCGCATTTTTATACCAACCTCAAAGACACATATCATTACTATATATTGGCAAAGTTGATCATGCAAAATAGCTTCTTGTGCTTTATGATAGTCGCGTAGTGGAATTTGCTAGCCAGAAATCGTCTTCGACAATATATTATATAAATTTTCACAACAGAATGGGGAAAAATCCCGAGAAAATGGGTCTTATAAATTTTGTTGTGTTGCTTTTGCTATCTTTGAACTACCTATCCTTAGAAGTAGTAGTGAGTAGTACCGAATATGATAATGGTTGTTGTTGGATGAATAAAGTGGCGGCAAGTGGAGTGTGGAGTGCCCAAGGGAGTGATGCTTCATAAAAGAAAACTTCCGATCATAATTCACACGTATGTATAGAAGTATCCCTCCGGCCAACAATGAGGTATTCTCATTCCTTGTTCAATTTTTTCCTATTCACTATCCGACAATAACTTCCCTGCCATTTTTCTTATGGTACACAAACGAAAGATCCACAACAATTTTGGCTTGTATGAAAGAGAAAAAAAAAACTTTTAAAAGCATCTCACTCGCTACGTCTAAATTTTTTGACCGAATTCTAACGCAATATACTGGTATCTGATATTTACATTGCTGAAAGTATTTACCTTACAAATACTACTGAAGGATTCTTGTATGGACGAGAGAGTGAAAGCAAGGTGGTAACTTGGCTTTGTGTGGCATGACATTATTCAACGGAGGATACAAATATATTATTATTATGTAGATTACTCGACAATGCTACGACTCTATCTCCTCTCCTCACCTCTTTCTCGTTGTTGAGTGGTCCGTGGATGTGGGGAAATGGAAGAATGCAGGCTTTTGCCAGCTTGCTGTTTTCTTACAAAATTTCCTATAGTGCTTTCTTTCTCTCTTTCAGCCACCCTCGTTTCCTTTCTTTCTCAAAACTTCCAATTCAAAATGGGTTATAAATTGTCTCTGTGATAAGATGTTTGTGACACAATGTCTGCTCTCTTTGCAATATAAATAAAATTCATAGGAGTTCTTCTGTCCAGTTTAGATAAAGACATGGTTTCTTGTCTATTACATTTGCTTCCCACAGCTTTGCTATGGAACACCGTAAAGGTATCATTTAAATGCGTGCAACCTTTCCACTAATATTTTACAAGAGACGAAAATGGACTGAAAACTAAAGAGCTTGGCAAACGAGGACTAGCGTAAATGTCCTAAACGCGTCTTGTCGAGGCCAACCGGTGAAAACTTTCATATCTACTTATTATAAAGACACCTTTCGTATTTAAATTAAGGAAATCATGAATAACCTGGAAATTTAAATTATTCCTGGAGAATAACAAAAGTGTGTTTTATGCAAAAAGCAAAAAGAATGAATAAGTAAAAAAAAGGTGTTAGAAAAAGTTTATTTGAAGATGACACTCATTACTGTATAGACACAAAAGTACATCTAAAAAGGCTTGAATTTTTTGAAAGGCGCAGGGAAGCGAAAACAATGCCAGTTTGGCAAAGAAGATGCGAGAATCGGAGAAAGAGGATGTTGATTATAGTCGTTGAGACAAAAGGTGTTCGAGAGATAGAAAATTTCCTGTTTGTGTTTATTATTGTCGTCTGTGCATTCCTATATAGCTCCCCTCTGCTCTCACGCTTTGATCAAAATCTTCTTTAATACTCTAATAATAGTCGCGTATTCCCCTACTTTAAATGGCAAACACTTTACTCCACACCAACATATTCAACGACTGTCTCTCCTGGAAATACAAGGCTTATAAAAGCCCAACTACATGGATATGTGCTTTCTCTGTCGCATCACATTGTTTTCTTTTATTGGGCTGTGAAGGTTTATGGATCATGCTTTCGTGCACCTAAAAATTCAATTTAAAGATAAGGGATAACAGGGAAGGGCAATGCATATATCTTTACTTTCACATAGTGAAAACCAGTTAGTAAAAAAAGAAAAGAGATAAAATTGCGAAGAAAAAAGATCGTCTAGTTGAGGAGTAAGAAGAGAAAAGAGAATGGAAGCAAAAGTATTATTATTGATCTGATAAAAAAGAGTATCCTGTGTATTCACGCGGCAGGTAAATGCTCTGTCTGTGTATGTGTAGTATAAGCTGACAATAGGAATAACCAGAGAATAACATTATATTATGGTATGGAATAAAAAAGGCGTAGTTCGGTTGAAGGGATAAAAAGAAAAGAAATTCCGGAGAAGATGCTGTGTGTAAGAAATGATATAATAGCGTGTGCATTTGCTTCGCTGGTGTTATATGGTCTTTCAAAATAGGGAGGAAAAGCAAATGTGGCATATAAAAGTGTGCAGTGGTAAAATGGATACATCTTGAAAGTTAAATCAAATAACGTTCCTTTTCTCTTTTCGTTTCACTGTCTGGTGGAGAGAAAGAAAAAGGAAGATGAGACCAATTGATGTAGTTTGAATTGAAAGACTGAACGGATTGAATGGAAAAAAAGGTTAGTGCTCGAGAGTTTAGTAGTTTAGATAGTGTGATACTAGCGGTGTTAATAATGGCTTCTATTGAATTAGATTACAGTTGTAAAATTTTACTTAAGTTTTGGTATTGAACATTTCCTGGGGTTTTCCCTTGTTTTTCCGAAGCATATGCTATTCCATATTTGTTTTTTTATCTGCATGGAACACTGTATCAGGCTATTCAGAGATAAATTATGAGGAGTTTAGATTGGGAATTTTACCTGGGTTACGTTTTCCAATATGACTTCAAGCGTAGTACGTGAATGGGTAAAAGTAGAAGGGAAAATATTAAATCTAGTAGCTTTGTTTAATGGCCGTACAAATATTGTCATTGGATTGCAAGTTGAATGTCTTTGAAACTTTACTTGCAGGGATATAAATAGATTCAGGTAGTATCTACGGAGTGTATGGTAATTACAGTTTGCGATTTCGGGTAGTTATCGTTTAGAAATTGAAAGTTGAATGTCTTTGAAACTTTACTTGCAGGGATATAAATAGATTCAGGTAGTATCTACGGAGTGTATGGTAATTACAGTTTGCGATTTCGGGTAGTTATCGTTTAGATAAACCTGGTGGAGGTAGTTTTTGTACGCAGTATTGGCTAAAGCTATCTCTTGTGAGTACTTAAAATGATTCGTGATGTTTTTCCTTTTTGTTTTAAGTGTTTGACATTTATGGCTTTCCCTTTTGTAGAGTTTTTGTGTGCAAAACTCGAGAATCACGCGAAGGTTTCATACAACGGCATGAATTCTAGAATCGATGATGGAGAAAAGTAACAATACTGAGCTTACATTTCATTTTGGATTAAAAATCACATGGAGTTACTTTAAGCAATTTCACTTGTTCAATGCCTTTTTAATCGGGTGTTGGACGGAAAAGGCAACCTTGGGCTTTTACATTTTTAGTGCCAATCTGACAACATTTTAGTTTTAATGGCTGTTTGCCACTTGCGTTACAAGCTAAGCGTTTAAAGGGCTGGTTGGCTACATGTAAAAGCTTACGTTTCATTTTTCAGACTCATGGAAGATGGAGTAGTCATTGGCTTATTGTACAACGATCAGTAACGATGTTCATCATGCCCATCACATATCCAATTTTGTTTTCATACGTTATGTGGGGTTCCAAGAGAAATGGAAGAATAACTAAATATATTTGTTTCGAGCTGACGCTATACTAATGCTGCCAATGAAGAAAGGACGGATAAACATTTATGTAACTGTTGACATTGATTGAGCACCAGGAGACGTTTGCGATTGTTGGCAGCACGTACCAAGTATTCCACAAAGATGAGGAAAGGGCAAATGTAGGAAATGAGTTGTGAATTCCTGAACACTACAACTACGCGATAAACTATATAAGCTGTTGTATCCCTCACTGCTGCTTTTGTGTGTGGCTTGGAGTAAAGGTTAGCTGTTCGACAACGATGATCACCATCATCACCGCATTCGTCGTCTGATGGCATTTTTGCCGATAGCAATATAGAAAAAAACTACTATTCTCATCTTCAATATTAGGAAGCTATCGATGCTAGTTTACGTTTCATAACTAATACAGTACGTGACTGGTTTTGGGAGAAATCCTCACGACAACTTATTTATCAGTACACCACCCGCACCCACCTCATAGAGTAAAGCTATAGCATGAAACCCAGCACAATTTTTTGCAATTCTCTTATTTCACTGGGTTTCATCTCCTTGGAAATGTAGCATGGTAGGGTTGTTGCATAAAGTAAATTGTCGAGGTAATATGTTCAAACTCAAAACACAACTTGCTTTCTTCAATCTTCAGTCTAGAGATATTTTTTTGTCTTGTCGTTTGGACGAAAATAGACTGGCATATCTGTTAGTTTGAAATATGGATTTTGTTTGTGTGTTTCGGTGGAACGAGGAGAAAAGAAACAAGAAAACAAAATATGGATTATACTATGTGGCTCTGATGTTTTCAGCGAAATGGGAAAAATGATTACTCCGAGTGGGAGTAAGCATTGATAAATATATACGGAGAGAGAGCGAAAAAAACGAAAGAAAAACGATGTGCATGGAATAAGTTTGTGACATAATCGTCATCTCGCAAGTTTTGAGTACGCAAGCCGTTAGGTCATTTCCAGTTTAGGTTTTTTTT
>JAAXOA010003911.1:0-10881 GCA_036561885.1 Salina celebensis
CATTTTCTAAACTCATGGTATATCAGTAGTTCCACGCAAAACCCTCTGAATTAGCTGTTACAAACGGTCTACATATATCTATCACAATAACCCTGTCGTAAAAGTCGTAATACGAACATCCGTGGAATCCCATATTCGCCAGTATAACAATGTACTCCACAAGGGCAAAGATCGTGTATACACCTGCTTCACAGTGACGTTCATGTCGGAAGTAAGTAAAGATAAGCACTCCAGTACATAATATAACTAGTTTCGTCAGGATTTTCTTGATCCGGAGACTTTTTGCTTCCAAATTCGTCGATCCTTGCGACTTTGACTTTGTTCTGGACGACTGTAGAAAACATTGTAGTACCATGTATATCTCCGACCCGATAAGAAACGTTGCAAAGCAGGTGGCATGGAATGGAAGATTATTTTTCGATGTAACGACGGAGAGTCCTAGAAGACCCAATAACTCCAAAATATGGATTACCCATGCCAAGTTAGCCCACTTTTCATACGACGAAGGGCAAATTGATTCAAAGTAGTTGTAGTACATCGAAGCATACAAGAAGAGACGAGGTGGTGTGTGCAAAACTATACACAACGTCCATATTGTCTGCGATATGGGAAAGTCTCCAATAGCTGCAGATAGAGATGGAAGATAGTTTCTAACTTTCCTGTAGTCTTCCATGGCACACTTTACATTTACAGCCCCATCGTAGTCTGTGATCATGGCCCACACAATGGCGAACAAAAATGCGCCGAATGGAAGTGCCAAAGTAATCCTGATTGCATGACGGAAGGGAATCCTGAGCACATGCCAAGGTAAACGAATTGGTCGAAGGGTTGATGGGGTGAAGGAAGAGTTGGAGATGTCATCGGAGAATTCAGTCTGGAGTTCCTCTTCTGTCAGCAAACGATAATCATAGGATGAGCTCTTCATATCCATTCATATTATATTTTACAGGGTATCTTCGTTAAGGAAGGTCAACGAGAAGTGGACATTCCATATAATCTCATTTCTTGTCTTATCAAACACGCATGCTTACCTGTAATAACATAAATCATTAATGGGTTAGTTATACTTTTATCCAAATGAATGTGCAAAACTATGCAGAAACCATGTCACGGATGAAAGTCAACAAAGTGCATATGGAACGTGTTTTGTACTATTAACCGTAGAACTTATTTCCACAACCACATGCAGCTCACTAATTAAACCGATTCATTTAAGAAACACTGAATTCCAATATTCTAATCTTAGAGATGTGAATTAAATATAAGTAAAAATTTTGAAGATTTGAAAGTTGAAAGTCTATACAAATGCAGTGAAAAGATTAGAACGTGTATGCTATAATATGATTTTAAATACAGTTTTTAAAGGATTTAATTGAAGTTAGGAGAAAAAAACGGGGAAAATCCAGGAACCGCAACGGAAGTAGCTCCGCATACGTACACGAACAACGAAACATCTGGTCATGTGCCACATAGTTTCCATCCACGGTTTGATATACGACATGATTTATAGACCGTTATAGAAACACGCTATATCTCCGAGTATTTACTTTACATTGTCCTTGTCGGGAGTTAATACCTAAATGCCTAGCATCGAGTAAAAAATCTATGCTTGCAAACATTCCCGGACACTCCAACCTATGAATGTAACGAAAATGATGAGCAAAAAAAAATCTAGTTGCTCTTATAATATAGGTAGTGTTCCATGGAGCATAATCGCCACGTTACATGCTTAGCCGATGTAAACTTAAAATTTAAATTACTAATAGTTGGATGTTGCATCTCAATTTGTATCCTTATGCAGAAACTTTGAAAAATTGAAATTGTAATCATCGTTTTTTAAATATTTCTTTACAAAATCTCCTACAAAACTTTGAGAACAAAACTCTAGACCTATCTCAAGTAATTCATATCGCCAAGGAACAACAAAGAAAAAATCGTAATGATAGTTGGCAGTAAATATCTCTCCTGACCTGATATCTAGCGGTAAGAACTACCGACTCGCGAAATCTGTGAGACTGACCTAGTGACAAACTACAAACATGTAACGGTGAGGAATTTATTGTTAAAATACTGAGAAAACCATCAATTCTAATCACATTTCAACTACAAATTGTTCCACACTTGAAAAAATGGGACTTACGATTTTGGAACCGGCAATAATATCCACAGAAACAAGTTCACTTTCACTATACTGGTTGTGGTGGAGGGGATCTTCTTGGTCTTTGTTGTAATGGTGAACTAAAACTAACAACACTAAACCAATCTATATTGAACATTTAAATTAGGCTGATACACAGTTCAGTTCAGCTACATCCATCACAAATTGATTGGTCAAGCACGATCATTAAGGCAACCATAGTTCCAACTTCCAACTCTAACTTTTGATTAGCACACTTTATGTCTCTATTAAAAAGGTCCTGCGATAGGCCTTCTTCGGGTATTGCCAGCAGCCGAAGAACGGAAATTAATTACTCTTCCTACTTATAACTCCCTGACGCAACACAAGGATTGGTTTACCTTTTTTAAAAACTGATTAAATAAATTTCAGGTCCTATGGTCCAGAGAGAGTAACACTCCTTTGATTATTTCATCGCTGCATTGGCAACAACATCAGCTGAAGATATGTGTTTTGTTTTGAAGGAGATCTCTAAGACGAAGATGATTTCTCACCTTGACAACTATATGCATAAAGAATTTCCCCCTTTTTTCTTTCCAGGATACCACAACGCTGGATATTCTTTGATGGAATAACAACAAAAGTTGCACAGACAAGACAAGGAATCCGAAATCAAAGATAAAGTGCATCTATTGCCCTACCGCTCCCAGGAGTATCCCACAAAAACTGATGCTGTGCTCGAAGTGATCATATCATGTCCGAGAGAAAAGTTTTTAGGCAACTAGCAATGTGCCACAACAACTGCATTGGGAGTTGGGAACCCAGTTCTAGTGTAGCTTCACGTATAGTCGGGTAAACGTCTCCAGAATCCAGATGACTGTTTCGTCCAATTGGAAACTGGAAAATAAATTAATTCAAAAAAGTTGCAAAACTTATTTCTACAAAATGTTCAGTGTGATTGATAGTGACAATTAGTTTTTAAAATATTTATAATGGACTGTAGTGAAAACTGTGGTTGCCTAAACACCAACGCATCATTGGAATTGTCTATTCTATACAAACCTTTAATGATTTTCTTGGATATTGTAGTTTGGGTAAGTTACAAAATGCGTTTTTAATTATTTAATTGGATTTCCTTTCGATAATTCATAATTGCGAATAAAAGTTAAAGTTAAGTTGCTATGTTACCAGGATTGGCGATGATATGGAAGAGGACAGGAAGGCAACAATAATGTAAGCAAATTTGGAGAAAAAAATCATCTAAACAAGGGAGGTTTTGCTGGACTTGAGATTGCAAAATTTTAGTTTGAAAATGGCTGGACGTTCTGACATTTGTGATACTGATTTGTCATCGGAGAAGATTATTGACTTGCTGAGAAGTCGCCAAAAGACGGAGAGGGAACATGGGCTGGCGATATTGCAAAATTTAGTGAGATTTGCAATAGACGAGGGTCATTCCCAGGATAAAGCTCTAGTGGACAAGTGCTCAACTGCACTAGTAGAACTAGAAAGACTAATTGTTCAAACTCTGCAAACGGTTTCTCATGTAGACTCAAGTATTCGCTGTGATGATAATGGAGCTGTTGAAGGCGTTAATTCTGGAGGAGAAACTGACTGGGAAGCCAAACATGGGTGTTTGTCAGCGTCCTTGATAATTGTAATGCGTACTGCCTGCTCTAACTCCAAAGAAACTTGTGACTTTTTGAGCGAATTGCAGGATATAACTTTGAGACTGATCTGTGATCAAGATGTTCGTGTCAGACTTTTGGCAGGTAATTTATTAAATTGAAGAATATTTCAATATTTGTTTGCGTAAAAGCTATTTTGACTAATTTACAAATTATGTTTTCACTTATAGGTGATATACTAGGAGCCCTGAGCAAGCGAATGGGACCATCCGTCTATGAAAGCTGCAGAGAAGTCGTTCGATCCATTATGGCTTCAGAGCTTAGGTCTTCAATGAGTGGCGAAGATGACGAAAGTTTACAGGGAGTTGACATGGAGACTGATGGAGATGACACAAGCATCGAAGTTCCAGCCATATCCACTTTTACTAAACAACCCAATAGTTTCCCACCTTCGTCTTTTGATAAGATTACTGTATTTGAAGCTTCACCAAAGGGAGTCCGTTCTTCGAAGATGGAAACTGTCTTGAAATGTTTGATCAACATCGTTAACGCGATTGGCCCGCAATTCAAAGTGTTTGTGGACGATGAGTTTGTTGATGCCATTCTCAACAGCTTGCAACATCCTAATAGGTTTTGTCGGGAGTCTGGATTTCTATTGTGTTCTGTTTTACTGGACTCAGGTATGATTTCAAATATTTATGATTAAGCCAATCGAAGACAAGTTAGAGCACTAAAAATGCTAACTAGTATTAACTGTTTCTAGGTTGTGTAGATTACGATTTGTACGGAATGATATTTGCGGATAAGCTTAGCAGTGGCTTGACAGATCTATGTAGCCAAACTCGGTTAGTTTTAACTTCAATATTGTTAATACGTTTTGCTTTAACCGCTGAAAGTTTTTTCTGAAGTGCCAAGTGCAATTTATATATTATGATCAATACTTGTCAATTTTAAATTTCCAGGATTGCTGCAGCTATTGCAACTAGGAAGCACATTCTAGGCGTACAAATGTCGAAGAGGGAACAGTTTTATGATGTCATTTTACCAAGACTGTGCTTGTGTCGGTATTTTATGGCCGACACCAAGTTTTTGTTGTACTCTCAGGAATCTTGGAGACTGATTGTTAATACTAGTGGTCCCCAGTTGGTGGAAAAGTATATTGATAAAGTGGTGAGTTGGGTACAGTTACATTCGACATTCCAATTCTGACAAAAGCAACACATTTATGTTAATGGTACCATTACAGGTGAGCTACTACTTGGATGCTACCGGTTCTGAGAATCATGCAGTGAGAGAGGCAGCTTGTGCTTGTATTGCAGAGCTTTCAAGGAAGATTAACCCAGTCGTTGTCAGGCCATACATTCCCGTACTCTTGGAAGCCCTGAAACGTTCATTCCACGATGAGCGCTGGCACGTTAGAGATTGTAAGAAAAATTTATGTTATTGTTTTTATGTGAAGAATGTTTTGAAACTGGAACTGTTAGTAAGTGAAGATCTATGATTTTACTTCGCAGCTGCTTGTTTGGGATGCGGAAACTTTATCATGAATTTTCCGATGGAGTGCAAACCCGAGGTAGAGAATCTGTTACCATTATTCTATGAGAACCTTGGATTCCCTATTTCCATAGTGCGTCAAGGGGCGGCAGCATCAGTCGCTAATACTATTCGTGCATATGGAATGGATATCATCCCATCCATTATTGAAAGGATTCTATTCGGTCTTGAAAATGTCAATCGGCAGCTTCCAGACCTTTGCTGTGGTCAAATGTCGGCCTTAACTATTAGTCCGGAAACTGTGAGTAAAATTGCGCTTAGACTAACGGAATACATGCATATCTTTTGCCGTTATGATGTAAGATTCAATTACACGACTATATTCTAGCGTTACTCATATCCTCCTGGTCCTTGGGCTCAATTTATTCCATACGCAAGGCCTTCGCAACCATGGGAATTTGGAGATGGGTAAGAATTGAAACATTAATGTCGCATGTAACTAGTTATTATACCTAAATTAATAAGATGCTTGTGTAATTTGTTTTCAGATGCTTGTATTTAATCGGAGATATTTCACCTATCCCTGAATGCCAACCACATTTGTCAACCTTAATCCCACAAATTATTAGAGCCGGCAGTATCAGGTCTTACTCTCAACACGTTATTTTCTTGGAAACGCTTTGCAAAATTGTGCCTCCTCTTACCAAAGGCATTGGAAAGAGACCTTTCAAAGAGTTCTTAGCCTTGTTTTTCGAGCCAATATTCTACAGTATTGTAAGTGGTATTTTTATTGTGCGCTTGTAACTATTGGTAACGAATAGAATTTCAAAGTAACACTTGTATTATTTGCAGGAATGTGAAAATCCCCAAACTGCTGCTGCAGCTAAGTTGTGCCTACAGCAACTGGCCATGATTTACGGACCTAACATTCTGAAGTCTCGCATAGACCAGTTTGATTCCAGGTTTGTGTAGTTGATACCTTACATCTTTTAGAAGTTATGTAAATGGTTTGTTTTGAGATGTCCATTCATCAATCAAGATATTTCTGTTGTAGATTCGTCCAATATGTTGAAGGATGTTGACTTGATTGGGGGGACGAATTGTTTATGACGTGCAATTAGATGACACTGGAAAGGATGGAATCGGGAAAAGTGAATAACTGACTTTTTAGGATTAGGATATGCCACAAATTAGAGCTTTACAAATTAAACAGTTCATGCATTTACCCGGTTAGTATTTTATTTGCAAAGACTTAAACACTAGTCGTAAATAGTATTTATTTTAATGCCAACAATCTCATCATCACAAATGAATACGTACAGTTATAAAAAATATGCTTAAGCGAAGGGAGTTACCGTAGCTGATGTTTAAAATACTCTTTCTGGTACATAACTGTTATTTAGAATTTGAACATTGAAAAAACTCTGGTATGTAATAACTTCCCTTCCTCATACGTAATTTGTTTTAAAGAAATTCACCACCATTTCCCATTCACTACTTGAAATATTACGTGGACATGAAACATCCTTGAGTTCAATTGTTTGTTGATTGTTATCTATCTTTGGCTTGCGCTGTGAAATCATTAAAATACAATGTTAATTGTTTTCTTTTCAAAGAAAAATAAATATAGCAAAATATGATGAATAAATAAACTTACGGCTAAAAGAAATTTCGTTTTCAATGTTAAAAATTGTGCTGGTGTTATTGTCGTTTTCGAGCAAAACTGAAATAATATCATTTTAAAAAAAATAGTTAAACACTGGATTCCTTAGATTCATAACTGAACACTTGTGTTGCAAATGATGATTAGAATCTAACCTGAACTTCCTTGGAAGTGAGGAGATCTGAGCTTGGCGCAAAATCAGCAGTATATAGGTCTCCCAAAGCCCTTAGTTTTTCTTTTTGTGGGAATGAGCTTTCGCTGGTTACCCGTGGTTGTTCCTCCGTTCCCTTCTGATCTGACCCCGGAGCCGCTGGCAATGAAACATGTACCGATCCGCTTGATTCCATGGAGCTTTTTAAGTTGGAGTCTTCGTTGGAGAACCGCTGCTGTGTGAGACTTCGGCCTACAGAGGGGCTTGCGTTTTCGTTTTCTTCGTTTACGACACCGCTCATTGAAGGTTTCGGTTTTGGAGAGTTTGGAGGAATTCTAACACAAAAAATAATTTTTTAATTACAAATCGATAAGCATCTCGCCCCAACAAACGGCAACTAAAACTTACGCTTGTTGCAGCTGTCGAACTAGTAGAGGAGCGACTAGACTTTCTGCCAGAATTGCCTTCTTGTTGCCACTTCTGCCCTAGAAAGCAACACAGCACACACACCCAATGTCCAAATTAAGAATAATATATTAGATATTTGAAACTAAAAAAACTGGCATGCAATCTGAATACAATTTTTTTATCAAATACCGCACCTCTTCATTTTCCCCTTCTGGTATACCATCCAGGCCGCGTTTACCCTTGACAACTGTACCAGTTCCCTTTAGTCTTTCAAACTCGGCACATTCTTCCGGTCTTCTAATCCCGTTGCGTCGGTACTTGTACAATTCGGCAAGACGGAACTTCAGCTCCTTTTCTTTGGCGAAGTTTTTAACTATGTTTTCGGATTCCTTGCTTGTTAGGTATTGTGCGAAGGGCCTCATCTTGTCTTGTAATGACCTTAAACATGACAGAAATTTTAATTTTAATACCTCATTGTTTGCCTTGTATTATTAGATCGATTGTCAATACTTATTGTTTTCTTCTTTTTGAAATTACTCACCTTTCATATGCTGTCGTTTGTCCTTTACTGCTTGAAGCGTCTGCAGTAGCCCCATTAGGCTTTAATTTATCTTTTTTGAAGAACTTGGAAACTAGTTGATAATCCCGTATCATCCTCTTACGGCGGGCCCTTTCTCGTAGTCGACGAATGTACATATCAACTAAGGCAAGTTTAAGACCAACATCAATCTCTTCATCGTCCGGGGTAAAGGTCAATTGCGAAACTAATTTTTCCGCTTCATTGTCAAATTCCTGGATTTATACAAAATCAAAACAACAGTGTATATTTTTAAAACTACTTGGGAGATCTTTTAAGACAAAATATACAAAAAAAAACCTTTTCATAGTCATCCCGGTTTGGCATGTAGCCTAACTGAAGAATCTCGTCAATACTAATTTCCAATGGAGGGAGGCGTTGTGTGAGGCTGGGGGACAGGGGACCTTCATCCGAAGGAATAGTGTGGTCGACAGGTTTTTGTATTTGGGTATTGCATATATTTCGATTTACTTCGGTAACCCCAGTTGACCAGGTCATTTGGCCAAGTGTCCCGTTTACATAACGGTTGACATAATGAGTTTTAGCCTCTAATTGAACATAATACAGAACAGAAAAGATATGTAAAAATATGCTTTCTTGCGTTCCCCCATTCATTATAAAGTTTTTGTGTTAAAATTACCTGCTGGTGTCTTCGATTCGATATGTTTGCTGATATCTTGCCAATTTCCAAACCCATACTGTTCAATGGCATCCAAAAGCCGAGTTTCCTCACGGGCCGACCATTTCGGTGCCTCAGAATTTGCTTCAGGCACTGGATTTCCGATTAATACTAAAGTGCCCGAGTCCTGCAAAAAGCCAATCCCAGTTTGCAGTTAATACAAAACTCATTACGCAACTATTTTCACACTAACACACTATCAACTATTTTTTTATCACTTACGAAAAATCTATACTTGTGGTCCACTTTGTGCTGGCCAATTTCTGCACCGACAGTGAAGCACTGCGCATAAGAAACACATTTTAATAATCAGTTACTAAAAGCATGCATTTTAATTTGCATACATATGCATTATGCGTTAATAAAAAATATACATGACATG
Source organism: Salina celebensis (assembly GCA_036561885.1). NCBI lineage: Eukaryota > Metazoa > Arthropoda > Collembola > Entomobryomorpha > Paronellidae > Salina > Salina celebensis. The sequence continues at coordinate 9,099 of JAAXOA010003911.1, forward strand.
ACATTACCTCCACACACAACCGAAAGTTGCCATTGTGACATTCCACACATTCGATTCCCAAACTTTGGATGTCTTGTTGACAATAAGTGCATTGAGATCTTGTAAAGAGTTCTTCGTGGAACAGCATTTTGGGCTTCACAGCACACGGGTGCGGTGCACTCTGCACTGCTCCGCAGTTTGAGACGAGTTATTCACGTACACAAACAAAAGCGCTCACGTACACAAATGCGTCAGTTTTTCAATACACTAACTTAGCACCGACAACAGACAAAAAAGTAAATTCCAAACTTCGCCACTGATTTAGATCAAAAATTGTCAATTTTAATTTACTTGTTAATTAAGCAATTCTCCAATAATTATGAATCTTGTCTGGTAACTTTAATAATTTAGTTTTAAAGGTTTCTGTTTACTATTTCCTTATCTCAGTTCATGCCTTCTTAATGATGTGTTTATCGATTCCCAAACTTTGGATGTCTTGTTGACAATAAGTGCATTGAGATCTTGTAAAGAGTTCTTCGTGGAACAGCATTTTGGGCTTCACAGCACACGGGTGCGGTGCACTGCTCCGCAGTTTGAGACGAGTTATTCACTCTAAGAGACAAAAGCGCTCACGTACACAAATGCGTCAGTTTTTCAATACACTAACTTAGCACCGACAAAAAACCAAAAAGTAAATTCCAAACTTCGCCACTGATTTAGATAAAAAAATTGTCAATTTTAATTTACTTGATAATTAAGCAATTCCCAATAATTATGAATCTTGTCTGGTAACTTTAATAATTTAGTTTTAAAGGTTTCTGTTTACTATTTCCTTATCTCAGTTCATGCCTTCTTAATGATGTGTTTTTTTCGCTGATCTGTGTAAAATTCTGTGCAACTTCGTTACCATTGGCAGGATAGAATATTTCTTAAGCCAGCTTTTGTCAAGCATTGTAAATATGTACAAGTAGGATATACCAGCTATTCGCTTTATCGTGCGTTGCTTCTACGAAGCATAGCAACCGACATAAAAGTGACTTGGTGGAATTGTGCGAGAAAAACGAAGCTAATTTTTTGTCTTTCAATGGCATCCACAACTCAACATATCGCTATCACTCAACTCCTTGCAAGAACGGAAGCATCTGCAAAATTGTATTTGTATCCTTAGTACATAGTGGTCTGGTATTAGGCACACTTCATGGGTATTGAGTTTCTTATAAAACTTGAATAATATTTACTGTCAAGTATCAAGATGCACGATTACATATTCAATTATCAGATTTCAAGTTGTTTAACCCGGAACACCCATCCCCATCCCATTGCAAATGCTTAAAATTAGAAAAGGGCTCTTTCCAGGGCAAAGTGAGACCAAGTTCCTTTTGACTTACGATTAACTTCTTATGGCTTCAGTGAAGAAAAAATATATATCGCGTTCCCTTTAGAGGGTACATCCCTAATCCCTAAATGACCGTCGCATTTAAATGACCTTTCATAGGCAGTAGGTTTTTTATGGCAATTCATTATTCTTGGTTCGTCCAATTGTGAACCGAATGGCGTAGCTAGCCGCTTTTCAGCCCGAGAATAGCACTTGCATGGCAAAGGCGCTGCTACACAGCGGTTAACAAGTGGACGAACCAGGAATAATTATTATCTTTCAGATTCAGGGGTTTCTGGGGATTATAATACCAAATAGAATGATGATTTGAGACTTTGATTCTGTTCGGTTTTAAAAAATAAATATGTACAGGGATCCTTTTATTATATATGCAACGCTTCAGTTGAATATAAACCGCAACAAAAAAAA
>JAAXOA010003912.1:0-10878 GCA_036561885.1 Salina celebensis
CCAAGAATCATTTGCGCACAAGTTGACTGTATGCCATATCCATCAGGAGGGGGATGCGTTCCCGTTAGAAAATCAGAAAATGAATGCTGTTCTGATTACTACTGCCCTGGAAGTAAGTAATTAAATTAAGGTTCTATTCAAGCAAACGTCAATGAACTACATTTTTATGAATAAAATCATTGAACTTGTTTTGTATTTGTTTGATAGAAGGCGACTCAAACGGAACCACCCCGTTTACATGCAGTTATAACGGAAAGGACTACGTCGAGGGACAAATCATCTATCCCGATGACTACCCTTGTGTTACATGTCATTGTAACAAAAACTGGAAAGGTGAGTCGTTTGTTTTCAAACGCTATTCCTGAATTCAATGTAATCTTGTCGGATCATCATAAAATCTCACATTCCCCTTATTAATATACCAGTTAGTCAGCAGAAACACATTACAGTGTTATATACATTTCCGGTGATAAAAATGCAATTTGTGCAAACAAAGTGAAGTTTGAAGATTGCGTGCTAAGATAAGTATTGTGAACATGCTGGTGCATATTGAAATTGAGTAGATAAACATGTCATTAGAGACATTGACGAGGTTGAAAATGAGTGCACCGTGTAGGTGCTAAAATAGAAAATCCACATTTAATTTTTCAAACAACGAAAATCTGCAAGGACTGTGCTGAAAACCAGTCATGATTCAATCTGTTTCTATTCTTTAGAACCGATATTTCAAAATTTCACATTACATTGTTTTCTTTCAAACTCTTTTTCCTATTCAAGCAAACAGTGACTAGTGACACTGCAAAAACTTGCAAAATTGATTGCTTTTTCGATTAAATGATCCTTAATTAGTTTTACTTGTAGTATGACGATGTAAAATGTTAATTCTAATGTTTGAAAACTTTTTTTATTAACAATTTTAAAACAGGGATGCTCACAACGGAAGGTGGAGTTTGTAAAGAAGTAAACTGTGGACTTGCTGTGTACAACCAAATGAACCTCGTGAACAAATGCGAGCCCCAATTCTACACAACCAGCAAAGGAAAACAGTCATGCTGTCCGATTGAGTGGAAATGCAATTCAAGCAGTTCAATTGCCAGTGGCGATGCTGAACAGAAGCCAGAGATTGCTTCGTAATAAGTTTTTCGCAAATATAATTTGTTCTCTAGGAAAACAGTCATGCTGTCCGATTGAGTGGAAATGCAATTCAAGCAGTTCAATTGCCAGTGGCGATGCTGAACAGAAGCCAGAGATTGCTTCGTAATAAGTTTTTCGCAAATATAATTAGTTCTCTCTTGTTATCCTATTTCCTAGTCGGCAGTTTATGCATATGACATAAACACCGACAATCTATTTCACAAAAATATGCTTTTAAATTTGGATCACATATCATTTACAAAAACATCACTTACCGATAGTATACGCTGTCTACTTTGATTGCGAATAGAAGATTGTGTAGACTGTGAATGATATGTTTTAAAAAAAGTCTCAGACAATGAACACAATTTTGATTTATTACGTGATTGATGTGATTATGCAGTTTTTAAAACTTTCAACTGCAATTTCTATCAATTGTCTGCTCTGGTTTTGTAACCCTAAATAAACTGTCTTGGTTTGAAAAATTACTCTTTTAGATTTACTTTCAAATAAATATTCTTATACAGGTGACAGTAGCATATTGTATGTAAAGCTACACCCATCTAATCTATTTGTCATTTACTGACAGCGCCAGTGACACGGAAGCACCTTCCTCCATATTCTCTTCCATGTTTTCTTCACGGACAGTGGTAGTCTCCAGGTCACCTTCCGCATCAGGTAAACCCATTCTACTGCTGTAATAGAAATGACTCTGGTAACAAGCTTCCGTGGCCTTTCCAGTGAATCCAGGTGGGCAAATGCACATAGGCTTTCTGCGTAGAACTTTACATTCAGCCTACAAACAAAGATTAAGAGTCATCAGAAAATTTATTTGATTTATCGCATATCTCGTTAAATTTGCTTGTTTTATGAGACAAACGCTTACAGAAGGAGCACAGACATTTTCTGCGCAAACCTTTTCGCAGGCGCCTGTGCTAGAGCATTTTTCCTGTAAATCACAATCTGTGTCTTGAGTGCAAACTTTTTGGCAGTTTGGCCAACTTCCAAAGTGGCCCACGTAACAAACGCATTGAACTTTTCCATCGATGTTTTGACACTTCGCGTTGGGACCACATTTAGCTGTACTGCAGTAAGAACTTGGGCTAGCTTCTTCAGTTTTAAAAGGAATTCGCTCGCATTCTGTATCACCGTTGCCTTCATAACCTCGTCGACATCGGCAACGTGGTTGGGATCGTTGCTCATCGATGTAGCATTCCGCGTTTTCGGCACATTGGTGTTCATGACACATATGCACACACATTTTCAATTGCTTTTCACTACTAAAATGGCACTTTTCAGTTTTTGGACAATCAATCGATGATTTACAAAGACGTGTGCAGTTGGTTGTTGACGATGGGCTGGATTTGGAGCGACACGCACAAAAGGGCGAGTTTGTATTTAAATTCACACGACAGACGGATCGACTTGGGCAAAAGTATGATAGACAAGGGTTTATGTCATCGATAAGAGCCCCCGGAAATGTAACTGCTTGTTGAAATACATACATAAATGAGGCAAAAAATTATAGAAATCTATTGTAACCGCCAGTTCAGGTGGTTGCTTACAAGTGACAGACAGTAATTAATGTTGCTTTACCTGCAGATAGATTTCTTTCTTCATTCGTCAAGAAGTACTCCCGAAGGCGCAAGTTTCCTTCATGCTGTGCAGAACAAACGTAGGTCCCATCAGGATCGCGCATATCTTTAAGATTCAACCTAAACCCTACTTTAGGGTCAAATGGGGCAATGCGTTCATCCAGAATTTTCAAAGTATTCTGGAAATATTATGAAAACAACGTTAAAAATATAAGAATATTTAAGTAAAAACTAAATGTGATTTTGATAGTACTCACATCATAATGAACCTTTCTTAGAGTGACCTTTGCGGTTTTCACGCTAACAGGGCAAGGTATCGTCAAAGTTGACATTTGATTGGTGAATAATAAACTTCTACCAGTGTCCGGCACAAAAATGTCATTACCTATCAAATACCATAATTGGCAACAGATTACTTACATTTGCCAAGAAATAACTATTTTGTATCGCATGAATAGTCTGAAATACCTGGAACAAATACATGATAAGTGGAAGCAATCCTTGGGTATTCCGTGTAACTGCAAACATACATCCCCGTGTCCTTTTCATTTGCATTTGGAATTCTCAATCCAGCCTTGAATATGTGTTTGTCCTCCAAAATGTCAGATTTTGTTGATGCTTGAAACTCTGGCTTACCAGATCCTCGATAAATCCATTGTATAGGATTGTCTGCATTGCATTCTAAATAGAGATTGATTCCAGTGGCGATTTCCACATCGGTATTCACGATGTCTTTGTATATCTGCAAACGGTCGGTTCCCTTTGAAGCTCCACTTTCTGTACCATTGCTACTGTTTAAAATATACACCGAGGCTTGCGGAGGTGGTAATTCCACATTACACTTCCCTCCCAGGGAAAGTGATCCCACCAGGAAACTTGTACAGAATAAATACTGCAACGTTGTCATTTTAGGAACTGATCTCAGAATGTGATTGATCAAAATAGATCTAATAACAGTCCATTACTTTGTAGTGGTAATGGTACTTCTCTATAATCTAGAATAGCTGATTTAGAACTATTTTGCTATCATGGGTTAGCCCCAAGTTCTCACAAATACCTGAATTCATATAACAGGCAATAAAATTCTGTTCAATTCAACAAAAAGCATCAGGGGCAAAAACTCAGGACGACTTGTTTGGTGAGTGTCCATGTCTCAATGCAAAAGCAGATTCTTGTCGAAGAAAAGAAATCACCTAATCATTCATTTTTTGCTTTAATCGTTAGATGAGCCCCCATAAATTCATCGGCATTATAAGAATAAGAACAAGTAATGAATGGAGCTGCTGATTGGTTTGAATCTGAAGGCCTCATTTCACAGACTAGTGTAAGTTCATCTAGTACGTTCGGGGAAATTGCAAAATTCAGAAGAGGTGGCTTTGATTATTATGTAATAGTAATCCTATCTATAAACATTTCGCAATTTTGACTGTATGGTAAACCCAAACTTTTTTACGATCTACACGAAATAGCCAGACTGCGTTGTTATTTTGCTTCCACACGTGCAAATTATGCATACAAAATAGTATGTTTGAAGCTAGTGACATTTCCCCTGAAAAAACTGGTTTGGTTTTTTATCGCTATGATGTGCAAGCGCAAAATAAAGATAGCGAATGGCGATCCGGTCCTTTGATAATCCTTCGGAGTTAAGTGGTAGCCTTTATGGCTCAAAGATCTCGAAGATGAATTAAAAGTACTTGAAAATTGAAATACCGTTTACTACAGTGCAAAATCTCAAGAGTATCTGTGATTATGAAGTTTTATGATTTAGCGAAGTACAAAACAGGATTACTTTAGTTTATTGTTACACTTTGTATGATACACCTTCAACTCTCGTTTTATATAAATGCGGGCATTGTGCGCATGTTTTGAATTATATTATAACATGGGTTTAAGTAATTAGGTTTCTAGATAAGTATTGATTGGTCCTAAATATCTACAACTGTATCTTCGTCATATTTTACTGGCAACGATAAATCCTCAGTGGAATAGTCGTACACATCAAAAATGTTTGTTTTATGATGATGAGTCGCTTTGAGATCGTCATTACTGGAAAAGTTTGTCATTTGAAGGGCTTCCTCTGAACTCTCTGATGCTCCATCACAATTTCCTAGTAGTTCGCACAAGTCCGATCGGAATCTGCTTTCCAATGATTGAATGTCTACGGAAGTTAGGATGCATTTTGCCGAATGGTTCTCCCGTAACACGACGCATTGCTGGGATGGACTATCACAGGGAGACGGGGAGCAAACCAGTGTTCCAGCTCTTTTTAAAAATGATGTCGAGCCAATGGTTTCATTGTGATCGCCTACAATTAAGTTGTATTAAGGTTTCATATTAAAAACGCCTCAGGAACTGGAAATTACTTGTTAAAAAGTTAAAACCGATATACCTTTGCAAATCCCATTTATGCAAGTCTCATTCTCGCTACATGAGAAGTTAGCGCTGTCCTTGCACAAACGTATTGGGTTGCAGGCAACATAAGGGTCCCCAATATGCCCTTCTTTACAGCCACAAAATATTCCGTCGCGCCCCATTCCGGACGGGGTTATGTCATTTCCTTCATAGCAAATGGAATTTGTTCCACATGGACTTGTTATATGGTTTTCAGTTTTGATAAAGCACTGGCTGCTTTTCAACCCATCCGGAATTGATGTTACTACACGCAATACATAACGCAATGAAGAAGTTTATGCATACCTACACCATTTGTCAGTAAGTTTTAATACTTTTCTATCAAATTACCTTCAAGTTCATCTTTGATTTCCGGTTGGGTTAACCCGTCTCTTGGAACAGTCACAAAATGGTTTTCAGTTTTGAGACATGCCGGTTTATGAAGATAAGGCACACATGATCTACCTTCCGAACATATATTTTTAACGTTGCAAGGATTAACACAACCGTGTTGCTTGAAGCAGGTTAAGAAGTGAGGACACTCAGAATCCACTTTGGCATTTTTGGTAACCCCTCTGTCGAACACATCCAATCGAAGAGTATGGGTCTCCTGTGAAGTCGTTTGGACAAACACAAACAAAATGATTTCTTGCGGCATGACAAACAGAATTAGGCCCACAGGGCGATTCTGTTCCACCACAATCAGTCTTTCGTATGTCAGTATCATGTGATGCCAATGGTGGTGGAGTTATTCCGGAACTTCCAAGCAGCTCTGAAAACAGCATTGTGCATTTGTAAAAGGGATCTCCAGTCGTGCCTTCTGGACAAACGCAGCGTGGGAAGTGATTCCTTGTATGACATCTTGCTCCTGCACCACAAGCATTCACACAAGGGTCCTCACACTTATCCTGTATGCACATTTTATCGTCATCACAGTCAGCGTCGTAATGGCATTCTTTCCTAATTTGTATGGGGCGATTTAAAGTTCTATTTTCAACCAAACTGTCAGGTATTGTTGGTAGTAAAACGACTGGCTTTCTCTGTGAAGCTGTTATCTGATTTCGCCTGCATACACCGTCGTGTTGCGTGGAGTATCCGGGCTCGCAAGCACAACTAATTATACCGTTTATATATTTGCACACTGTGTTTGGTCCGCATGGGTTAGGAGTGCAGTATGACCTCTCGCATTGTTGACCTTCCTGGAAGGAGTACGGATCACCTTCATAGCCTTCGTTACATTGACAGAGGGGAGTGTGATATTGCGTTTCACAATGAGTGTTTGGTCCACAAATAGAATTAACTTGACAAGGATCTTGGCACGTGTTTTTAATACAGGCACGATCATTTGGACAATCATCGTAAGATTGACAAGGGAGATCAGGGGAAGCTCCAGACTCTTCCGAGCTTCCTGGAGTGGATGTTGTAGTTTGTACCTTTTCTTTGCACTCAATGTAGGGATTACCAGTATAACCGGTTCTACATTTGCACATTCTGTCGCCAACTTTGTTGGTTTTACAAAATGCATTTGGACCACATGCAGTACTACCACAAAACATACTCGTTTCTGACGAAGACGGTGGGTCAAGTATGGGAGGTGGTGTTGGCTGAGATGCGGGTGGCGGCTTGGAATTTTGGATGGGCTCGTTTGGCAACGGATCAAATTCGGATGTTTGTTCTACGAAAATTAAGAAACACAATTGATTTTGGTATGCAGATTCTATACTGCCAAGAAAAATGTGTCATTGGGATTACCTGAAGTTGTTCCATTGTCTTTTCTCACTTCATATTTTATGATTTGAAAAGTATCGTTATAATTAGCAATACACAAGTAGGTTCCATCTGGAGACTGAAGTTTCTTCGGGTCAAGAATGAAACCTTGTTTCGGATCAAAGCGAACTGAGTCGTTCATGGGGCATTTTAAGACACCCTAATACGAAAATAGAACGGCATATTTACTAGACTCTTCACGAATACATAATAGTCAGGAAAATTCTCTACTTTACTTCATACTTACGTTTTCCGATTTCTGCAACGTTGTCAATGCTCTGGGTTCACTCAAACTACAAGGAATTCTTATGGAATCGTCTGCATCTCCATAATAAACCGAATCCTGTCCCTTATTAGTAAACAATGATGCGTCTACAAAGAAAAAACAATAAAATAAGCATTACGATCTGAACTGACATCCGATAAGACACAAAATGACTTTTCTGATCATTTTACTTGTTACAAAGATGTAGACATAGCTGTAAAGTTTCCTATTTCTGACCCCAGTACATATGTATCGTCCAGTTTCTCTTTCTGTCAACTTTCTCCTCCCACCCAAAAATAAGTTGGCAATATACAAGTTGTTCCCGTTTGCATCTCTCTTAGTGGTTGTATTTGTATTAAATTCTGGATCAGAATCGCCCTGGTACAAAAACTGTACTGGATAACTCGAGTGACAATGCAACAGAAGCGCATCTTCCTCTCCATACTGGAAATCTGAATTTCTTGATATGTTAACTAATTTCTGTTGTCTTGAAAAGCTGTCAACAGCGTCCCGATTAACTTGATAAACCTCAAGTGCAGGCACCTTTAGCGATGAATACAAAAACTGGTAGATTTGAGATTTTACTTCACTTTTCTTCATAACGCGAGGCTGGCTATATGGCACACAAAGCAACAACTGCAAAAGCACTAACCTTCTCACTATTTTCACCTGAGACATCATTCACAGAGAATTTTTTGTCACCCAGTTTCGTCTCTAGACCAGTGTGTGGGCCAATCGGTGTACAAATGTAAACTAATAATCAAAACTGTTTGTATGTAGCAAAGAGAAGCGTTACAGCGAGTAAAATGGGTTTCAAAATTAAATTAGGCATATGCAATTTTGACATTACATTCTTTAACAATCAGCCTCATATACAATAGCAGCTAATCCCAGCCCAAAGTCTAACCCGTTATATTTCAAGTAAAAAAATATTATGATTGGTGATGTAACAAAGAACTAGTAAGGAACTGTTGGCGTCTGTAGGTATTTATTTTGCATCATTATTAGAAAGGAGTCCTGCAAGCTTCCTTGTTTCACTGCTTTTTATATATTTGGTCCATGCTGCTTATAAAAGAGAATCAGTTTACGAGATCTCTCGGAGATAATTTAAACAGAAACCGTTTTCTACTTTCAATTTTTTCATAAAAAATCGTTTTGTTCCTTGTTTGGTGTCTGTATGCGAAACGGATCAACAAAATCTCAGTTGGACTTTTCTCATAAATCTTTTGGCCAAAGCCCTCCCTGCAAATCCTTCAGCCAAACTGGGTAGCCTCAGTCAACCACTTAGCAATAATAAACTTCATTTTTTAACCTCTTACAAGAAAATATTAAAATTAGCCTTTGCTCATCCATGAAATTTGAGCAAACTCTGAACTTGCTAATCTTACTGGGAAGTCCAAATTTAAAATCTTCCGTCCGATCCGTCAAGGCCTGTCTGCCGTAATATGCAAGTGTTTCTTTCTAGCAAATTAACAAGGTGTAAAAGAAAATTACCATTTTTCATGCTTCCTTCTACATCATCTTCCCGAAACACCTTTTAATAAAGTCATCTTTTGTTTAGCGTATTACCGCATAAGTGAGTAGACCATTTTTAGATAACTCCACTAGATCTAAAAAGGAGTTCTGAGATTTTTAACAGTACAACTCGTTGAGAGAAGAAACTGCGGATAAGTTGCTGGTTTGTTTGTAACGAGTGGCTATTACCCGCAAAAACGAACAGGTTTCATACAACAGGGAGGTATTGCAGGTAAGAGTTTTTTTATAGGATGTGCTCAGTTGAACTGGCTTGTTGTACAAACCTTGTAACAACCAAAGAAGCAATAAAATAAATCTCAAGAGATGTTGCCATTCTCTTTTCCTGTCATTTTCTGACCAGTACACCCACCATTTATTCCCTTGTTTACATAACGCTACACTCCCACAAAATACGGTGATCATTCATAATGCGTGCAGGGAAAGGCTTAATGATGCTGAGCAATCAATGTCCCTGCTACTTGTACGTGTCTGTTACTTAATGATTGGTATTGTTTTTTAAAGAAAACTATTTGAAAAATTTTGTAAAGTTTATATTAGAAAACTTTTATTTGTTGGAATAGGCACATTATTTTCGGTTAGATTACAATCTACACTGATAATTTTTCCCTTTAATGACGGGCATTACAATCCAATCCAACGGTATTTGCGCAGGCGTGGCAGTCACAAGGGCAGTGCGACTGTGAACTTGACTTTCTTGCTTCCACTCAAAATGACTAGCAGATATCACAATTTTATGGGCACTTCGGCTCAAGTATGCAGTCCACCAGCTAAACGTGCTGATAGGTATGATAAAGTGTTTACACTGGCTCATTAAATAAAAGTCCTGAAGACTGTTTGTCTTCAGTGCAGAGACAAACACAATATTGAATTTGGTTGTTACATTGAATAGCTCTTGTTTTGCTGTTTTTATGTCATCCGAGAAGACAAAAAATGTAGGTCTATAATTCACCCTAATAACTGTTCTGTTATTTGATGGATCATTAAAACTGGAAATGTTTTTCAACAGGATACTCATTTTGTACATGGCACACCGGTGAAAGGAAGTAGGCACGTAGTACTTGTGGCCTGTCGCAAAATCCCCCAGACGAATGTGAACAGCAACACTTTCCTTTGTCCTAATCTGGTTCAACACTGACTTCATGTGTTTTGACATTCTACTCCCGACGAGACTCTCTGGTCGGGGGTAAAGCATGGATTTAATATCTTGTTTGTAATCTTCCCAATACTTTTCCGAGTGGCAGTAACCGCCAATCTCGATGAATATATCAGTTCTGTTCACACGGCCACTGGGAGTCTCTTGAAATTCTAGCTTTTTATGGTCCAACAAGGCACTTTCTTTTACAACTAGGATTTCTCCGTCCAGCAAAGTTGTTTTGTCGATAAGAAGTAATGGATTAATGTTAAACTGGTCGAGGACAAACTTTCTCTCGTAAGACATAAATTTCCTGTCTGCGAAGAAATCTGAACTGACAAATATATAGAGTGGCCAGTTGAGCCGTTTTGCGAGGGCATAAGAGCACGAGAATCTGGACGCTTGGTTTCCTATGCCACCAACACGCTTTAAAATGACTCCAGGAGGCTCGAGAACTTTGCCAAAGAGGAGCTTCACTGATGACAAATCGCTTTCTTGTGTGGAATTCCCGGATTCATTGTCATTTTGAATGCGTTCAAGCTTCGAGGAAGAAAGGTACACTATATAAACGTATAAAAGAGAAATGACAAGGAGCCACCAAAATGTTTCGTGCAACCGCATTCTTATCAGATGTGATAATTAATTAGGATGGTTTTACAGATAACTTTTATACAAAAATCACTAAACAAATATGAAGAGCTCGTTGGAAATGCCATAGATGATGCAGCAAGATAGAAAGCTTTTGATAAAAGCCGCAGACAAGGCTCTGCAGAACTCTGTATCTCATGGAATACCGCACTCTTCTGTGCCGTGTCTACTCGGAATATAAACTTTCCCGAGCCAACAGAATCTGGTTCATAGCCACTAAGTCTCCAGGAGAATGATACAAACTTCCAAGCAAAATGCAGTACAGTAAAAAAAACATATTATTTTTTCTAAAAAAACCGGAGATGCGGATGTTGCTTTGATGCATAAAAAATACTTTTTACAGGTTTTAAAGTAGACTTTTATACAGTTTATTTTTTGCAAACATAAAAGGTAAAATGAAGAATTTACTT
>JAAXOA010003913.1:0-10877 GCA_036561885.1 Salina celebensis
TTCTCTTGGGTAGGTTTATTTCTGGAACTATGTCATGGATAAAACAAGTTAGACATGCGTTAACACGTCTACAAACGACTATTTAAACACGGATGGGTTGATATTTCTTCTGTTTATATAATGCCAGGCTTCTTGTATTTTCACGCTCTTCGGTTGGGTCGTGGTCAGTTGGGTTTTTTGTGTCTTGGAATGTCAAGTTCCATAAAAGTAGAAAACTCATGGGAAAAATGGTCAAGCACGTTGTTAGTTGGACTATAAAAAATGTTGGAGACACCACAGGAACGGATGTGTTGAAGCGTAGTTTATGCGGTTTTAGACGGAAAATTTGTTCTACGCGAAATGTAATGGACAAGACGGATAAATAATTTGATAGAAAACAAAAACTGTCATTGCGTGTTGTTACGCATTAAGGGGGTTGTCATTAAAAATGATAAGCATCAAATATTGGAAGTTTTTAGTTTTGGCCTAAAAAGATAGATTAAATCGTAATATCATTAAAACGGATAATAGTATTAAATTTGCATACAATAAAGCACACAAAGGAATTCGTTGAAATAGCATTAGTTTAGTTTATCTTTCAACAACTCTTCAACATTCAAGAAGAATGGCCGCGAAATTCAGATCCAGTTGTGTAAATATTTGAAGGACTTTTAAAATATTTTTATAGCAAAATTGATTGTCGATTGATGGTATACACTGGTGACTGGGGTAAACTGTCGAGCTGACCATATAGGCACATTGCATATGCCATCATTTCTATTCCAATGTACACTTCCAACAACGTGAAATATAGAATTGTGACCTACTAAACTTTCTATTTGCTATTCTAGTGTTCAATGTGCTGAAGGAAACACCCACTTCAATTTATTATTCGTCATGGAATAATAGATTATCGTATTACTATTATTTGGATTTTTTCAATAAATATCGTCATAGAGAAGTTTTGCAATAAAAAATATTAAGCAACCCAAATTACGAAGAATGGTCTTTGTAGGTTTTGTCGTTCCATTGTTGAGGGATATTAGAAGGAATTATTCCCATCATCAGTAAAATATGTATAACATTGTGTTGTAAAGTGGAATGGGCATTGTTAAATTCATTTGGTGAATAGCATGACAATGCACAATGGACATTTTGAAAAGAAAGTAGGACACTACTATAGAATCAATTTAATGGTATCTTGAAGAGCATCCAGTAAATTGCTATTTGCGTCTATTGGAAACGCCTATGTATGAAATTACAACCTTCGAAGTACGCTTTCTTGTCAATCATCATCATTTTTATTGGAACGGTTCTGTTCATAATGGTCGCTTAAGTAAATACCGAAAATGCTCATCGTTTTTTCCCTTGTTATTGCCATGCAATCAATGAAGGATAAACACTGACAAAATAGACTTGGTTCCACTCACGTACCACTTGTTTCGTCAATAAAGAACGAAACAACCGTCAACCGTTGAAAATATGTAGCACGTTGAGTTTCCCCTGTATCTACATGAAAAGGAAGGTGTTGTTGTCAAGTCCGACATAAAAATGTTAGCAAGAATAAACTTCAGAATGTATGTTGTATGTCCTGAAATAGATTGTTCTTCATACACAACATCGATCAAACAGGACGTGTCTAATAGAAACGGTGAAAGCACCACTGCCCCGAAAGTATACAGGAGAAAGCACAGTGAAAATATAGGCACACCGGGCGAATTACTTTCCCTGTTTATTTTCAAAAATTTTACTTGAAAACAAAGAAAGGACTAGAAAAGATAAGTTGTATTGTCGAAGGGTCATTTTGAAATGGCTAAAGGCAAGGGGAAAGCTAAAAAACCGGGGAAAAAAGAAAAGGAAGAAGCTGAAGCTAAAAAGCGTCTTGAAGAAGAAGAAGCAGCCGCTGAAGAGAATGATATTGAATTTCAAAAAGCGATCCTGGAAATTCGGGTGAAGGAATTGGAACAGCTTAAAGTTGGGTATGGAACTACAGGTGACAGGGTTGATCATAATCTGTTCCCGCTGAAGGATTCGAATTTCGATTTTGTTTATGCTTGTGTTGTTTGGAACTGCCACCAAGAATTCTCTATACATTAGACGGACCAACTCGAATCAACACTTTCTGACGCGAATTGTAATGCGAAAGTCGGCTATAGCAAATAAAACCTGGGTTCTCCGCATTAGGCGGGAAAATTTTGTCGCCGAAATTTTCGCAACTTGAGAACATTAAACAAAGACTCGAATCAGTTCTTATCATGTATTGGAATGGTTCATTCTTTACAAAATTCCAAACAACACAATAGAGTAGTGAGGAAACAAAATTGAAACTCGAATCCCCATAAGGAATCCCGCTTTAGATCAGCCCTGTACAATCTTTTTTTCCTTGTTCGGAGAGTGGCTTCCTTTCTTCATTCTTACAACTGAAGCGTGTGTAAAGATTTTCCAACCGTCTGGTTCTGTTTACTCGGTAAAGAATGCAAAGAAAATGTGAATTCCTGGAGACACAAAGCAACCTGTACAAAACGCAATTTGAGGAGATGAAGGAAGAGAAGGATGACATTATTGCACACTTGAATCGTTGCTACTCACAAGGGAAAACGACAATTAGAGAGTTGGAAGATCGATTGTACGGAACTCAGCAGGTAACCGACGAGTTTTTCTCTTTCTTTTCTCTTGATGAGTTTCTTTTTTCCAAGACTTTCTAGATAAATAATTCCATCTTGTTTTGTTGGTATTGTTTGGATTTTAATGAAAAAAACGCAACAGGCTCGGGAAGATGAAGCAAAAGAGTTCCTTTCACGGTTGCAAAACAAAGCTCAGGAAATGAAAGAACTGGAAGAGCGGATGGAAAAGGAGATTATGGAATTGAGTGAGTTATTTTTTTCACTGCTGTCGCTATTTTTTATCATTGACTAGTCAATAAATCATCACGATTTTTGTGGGTGCAATCATCAGACGGCAAGTTGGCAACGTTAGAAGAATTCCGGGTGCAAAGAGAGGAACTTCTTGCGGAAAAGGACACGTTAAGAAAAACACTGGATACTGAGCGACACTCATTTCGGGAGTCTTTTGACAGCCTTGAAAATAAAACGATTATGTACAAAGACAGATTGAAAAAGGAAGCTATCGAGATGCTCGTGAAAATGTCGAAAGATGTCCACAAAGCGGGGAAACTTTGTTTAACAGCAACAGTGAAGTCTGCGATTAATAATAATGTTAAGCTGCAGCATGAGGTATGGCAAGTGAAAGTTTGACGGAACACCATCATATTCATGTGTGTTTAGGGGTAATGTGAGATTTATCTTGTTTTCGTAGCTGGAAATAACAAGTAAAGATAATATTGATCTACGTAAGAGGCTTGAAAAATTGGGGGATCTCCTGCGGGAGAAAAGAATGACCATCGAAGTTATCGAAGAAGAAAACACGGAAGCTCATCGAAAATGCCTGGAATACAAAGAAATCGTGACGAAGCTAATTGACAAGCAGTTGATGATGGAACGGGAGCTGAACCAGATGAAAAAGTTTTCCGACGAGGTTGCCCGGCTCCGAGAAGCTCACAGCTTGTGCCGCACGGATGATGAAGTGAGGGACTTTGTGGCAGAGGAAATTGACAAACTTTTGGAACAGCAGAGATTAAAGGAACTAGAAAGCGAAAAATTGGGACCCGAACAAGTACAAAGATTACAAGCCGAGGTGGCTCGGCTACGCGACATTGTTGTCAAGTTGGCAATAGCAGCGAAAACTTTAGCTCAGGTTCTTTTCTGTTTTTTTTTTTGTCTTTACACAAAGTAAAAAATAATGCAAAAAATAACAGTTTTGTTTAAAAACAAACAACATTTTTCTTTCAGGCGTCTACTCCCTATGAGCAAGATTTTCTCAAGCAGGAACTCAAAGGATTACTCACCAACACTTATGGAATCGCTGTGGAGATTCCCGACTTGCCCCAAGACGTGAGGAATTTGCTCTTTGTCAGGTTGCCAGACATTACCCAGGCAGTTTGCACAATCCAACCTTCAGGAAAGTAACCTATGTTTTTTCTCAGGAGATTTATAATTGAAGACGATTTTTTATTTAAAAATGATAAAATTAAAATCTATAAGAATAGCGTAACATTTTTAAGTATGTTGTATTGCATTTATAAAGATAACATCACAATTGAGACATAAAGTTGAAAACTGACTGAATGTATTTTTATCTTGATTATTATTGATTTTACAACATCATATCATGACAACTAGAACATTGGCTGAAATATAAAACAAAATCTGGTAGCGCACAAATTAAAAAGTGCAAAATCGTAGAAGATTGTAACAACGATTGTGAATAGTTATATTAAAATTCTCCTTGAAATGCTTTTTAGAGAATTATCTAAAATTATGGATTGAGATTATTGATTTTTTCATTGTAAATTCGGAAATATGCTTTCCCCTTGACATGAGTTGTAAGAAATAGGTCTAGAAGCGAGAGAGAAAAATACATTTGGCAAAATATATTATATATTTTTTGTTTCCTATCAACTGTCAATCAGCAATGTTTATGAGAAGTACACGAGTGGATATACGAGGAAATTCGACACGGTGTGTTTCTCCATGTAATCTTATACAAACTCAATAATTTTTAAAGATTTTCGTTTCTTGAAAAACGTTTCGAAAGAGTGAAAGTTGTATAATATCAAGTGACCCAGTCTATGTTTTTTCTTTCATGTAGTGTAATATTTCATTTTTGAAGAAAGATGAGCAAAGAGGATAAATCGGTTTTGAGATGATTCGTTGTGATAAAAAAAATGTCCCTGGATTCGTAACTATTTCGATAATACTAGTGAAAAGGAGAGATAGAGAAAGAGAGAAAAGCAGGTTGAGATGGAAATATTGATTACAATAACGGTAAAAATCTTTTTTTGAGATTGAATAGGGAATAAAAATCTACAACAGTTTTGACTACGACAATTTTTTTCTCATGCAAAAATGGCTTGCAACAGTAATGCCCAGATTTTTTTAGAGTGCCCTAAGGAAATGGACAGTGAATGAGATTTAAATCAATAATGTATTTTTTTTTCTACAGACATATTACTACAAAAATTGAGTGGTCTATATTTTTTGAGAAAAAGTAAGATTTTTTTTTTTGACCAAGGGGAAATGTGTGCAATCCGGTAAGAGATATGAGCAGACAGGGTTGTACAAATTGTTTTTTATGAGAATCCAACAAATACCCATTTCCTTTCAAAAGTAGCCCCAATCCCAGACACTTCTTGTTTAAACAAACTTGGAAACTTTGTCATTAATACTTCAATCTGATTGGGTCTCACCATCGGGAGCACCTTCTGTGCATATGACCAAATATAGTCTAAACTAGCACCGAACGGATGTACATGCAAAAATGTGGAAATGATTCCAACGAGTCTCGCTTCCTTTTCGCAGATCCCTATAATCTCCCCAGATCCGTTGCTGCTTTCACTATAGCTTCCGGCAGCAGGCGCTGGTTCATGGGATGAGCCACCAGCAAATGCTTCCGTATGATGAAGAGACTCGCTACTGAGTGCACTGCAATGACCACTGCCATCGTTTCCAGGACTATTACTCTGATTATGTTGATTGTTTTGAGCTGATTGCTGTAAACTACCAATACTGCCAGTGTTACTACTGCTATCACAAAACCCTTGAAGATCCTTGCCACTTGCATTTTTATGAGGGCTGCTACTCCCCTCCCTGGCAGTCTCCGTTTTTCTGCTGTCGCTCTCTGTTCCGCTATTGCTATTGTTAACTGCTGCCGGGCTACTCCCACTCCTTGGAGATAATCCAAATCCTGGAGAACTGCTCGAGGAAACGGACACTGGGGGACTATGCAGATTCTGCTTTACTCCTGGTGTTCCTCCTAACCCGTCTGAATTTCCAGAGGGACTCATCATCACAGACTCGCCATTGTTCCCAACACCGGATGAAGAGGGATACGTCACCACAGCGCTAGCAGAACCCGTTGAAACACTTCTCTGTACGGCCAGCACTTGCTGAAAATAAACGAAAAGCAATAACCAAACCATCATCTTCACGTTTCTTTCCCATTTCACGTTCTTTCCATCCATGAAATTTACATAAAAATGTATTGGTCCATTTTCCCCGGAGAAAGCACACACAATCCCAGGGATATTATTGTATATTCTTACCTGCTGCAGACTCCTTAGTTGTTGATCTTTCATCTCCAATTCTGTTCTCAAGTCGGCTTTGATTAAATCAACTTCGTTCTTTGATGCTTCCAGCTGGCAACGGAGTGCGTCGTTTTCCTCCTTGAATGGAGACACACAATCAAAGAAAATATACATAAAGAAAACGTTTCCATAATAACAGTAATCACATCAGCTATCCAAAAAACATTCTTTTCTCAGAGACCATGCAATTTTCTCCATGAAAAAACTATTCAAATATAACTTTCAATTCCCATGTTTGATTTCCAAACGAAATTGTCATTTGAATGATCCCATTCAAACAAAAAAAATCCTCCTTTAACAAGAAAACATGACAATTTCTCTATGGACTCTATGTATATATTTTTTCTTCTCCTTCTCCCTCATACTTTTCTTTCACACTATTGAAAAAAGTGAAAGTTACCTTCAACTGGTGAACCGTTTTCGCTGCGTCTTCAACACTCATCCTCATCTTCTTCGCTCTTGGGGGTTCCCCATTCTCCTTATTGCTTTGACCAGACGCATCACTCTCCAAATCAGAAAGTTCCATCTCCTCGTCGGCACGCTCATTCAACGCTTCCTCTAACAAAACACTTTTGATTTCCTTGGGGAATACCAGAGAAAGATAGCGAAAAACGATATAAAACCATTTTCTCCAAGCGTGTGTATACCCAATTATATTACATTCCATGCAACATTATTATACAAGTGTAGACTGTCACATTCTCACTTCTTTTATATTATTTCATACTCTTGACATCTATAACTTTCACTAGTCCTTTTACACACAAATAAAGCGTTACACACTTAACTAAACTTTACATGTTTCTCCCTCAACTTATCAGCAGCAAAGGGTCCTCGTTTTTCCTTTGTGTGTCTTGCTGTTTCATTTTGTTTCGGGGAAAATTTTATATATTAACTGACAGATAGACTGAATGGTTAGGCAAATAAAAGTTGAAAGCCTAAACGAAGATCTCCAATGCCTAACTGAATACACACACTCTATTTCCTCGCTTTTTTTATCTTTCTCTAAGATTCCTTTTTCCATTACCACAAAAAAAACTATACACTTTTCTTTGTTCAAATCAACTTGTATTAATTCAGGGATAGCCTCCTGCCAAATTGAAAACTTGCGAAGGAATGTGGCTGTGCGGTAAAAAAAAAAAAACGGGGAAATGGGGGTTAACACAAATAAAGAAGCGAGATAAAGGGAGCGTAAAACAATCATGACTGATTTATACTTGCATTTCAATCTCCACAAAAAAAAACTAGGTATTTTGTCGTAACTTAACAATCTTTCGAGTACTCTGACTCTCTGCATTTATCATACACGGTTGAATAGGAAAAGAAGAGGAGTCGTTTTTTGGGGAAAAATAAAGAGAAAGGAAATAAAGTAAAAGTTATTACTCTAGACCTGTGTATGCATTCTATATTTTTGGTAGTCTTGATGGGTTTGTATTTTTCTCCAGAAAAAAAAAATCTCAAAGTGGGCTATGAATCCACGAAAAAAAGTAGGATATTTCCATTTTTTCTATTCTTTCTTCTCTCTTTTTTATTATTTCGGAGGAAACGAACAGAAAAAGTTTTAAAAAAGGAACAAAGAGAAATGTATATTTTTTATGTATTTTTGTTCCTTTCTTTTATTCTGATTGTGAGTATGAAATGAAATGATGTTTGTACTGGATATTGGCATAAAGATGGATGAATAACTTACTGCTGCTTGTTTCTTCCAAACTTCGATATTTTTTCGTTGGGCTTTGCTAAAGTGATCCCATACTTTTCGTTGACACGCTGCCGAAAACACTTTCTCGATTTGGGAAACTGTACAAAAGGGTTCAAAAGAGAAAGGTAACATAAGAGGTCACATACGGAGAAAGCTAACGATACAATATTGAAAAGTGAAATGATCTGGAAAAAGGAGAATTTCCCCCAGAGATTTTCCAGTGTTCCTTGTGTGTATCAGATTGCCCCACTTACATTGCATAAGTAATCCAGTCATTCGCTGACGGAAGAGATCCTTTGCCCTTTGGAATTCATCGTCATACGTGGATTTTTCGTTGAGAAGTCGTACTTACTTGAGAATTTGTAGATTGTATCATGGAGTAAAAGGTGTTAGAGTTTCGTTTAAGACATTCTCCTTTCTCCAACCATGAAAAGAGAGTTTGAATGGCTTTCATGAATGTGTCATCGCCTGTGAAAGAGAAAAATACAGAGCAGACGTGTAGTTACTGTGGTTATACGATCGTCTGCTACCTAATTAAGATGACTTTTACGAGAAACTTTAGCCACCAAGAGTATTATTAGTTTTTATAGGAGACCATTTTAGAATAAAACACAATGACTCTAATCATACGGTAATACGAGTCTAATGATGGACATAAAAAAGAGATTCATTAAAATCAAAGTCTCGTTTTTCCCAGCGTGTGTCTTTTCTATTTAGAGTATCATCTTTCACCCTGGGATTACTGTTATAGCCGTGTAATAATAATGGTCGACAGGGAAAAGATTTTAGAACCGTTTTTTGATAAAGATATATTCACAGCTATAGTTTTATGGTGATATGCAACCAGAGAATGACTCCGGAACATCCTGTCAGGGAAAGATGAGAAAGTGTTATAAACAAATGATCATGTTGAATTTTTTGTTTTCTGCTTGGATACCTAATTGGCATGACAAACGGAATGGTGATTGACAACAGCGAGTGCATCTACTTGACTAAACACTACTACATACTCATGACACTGAAAGATTTACGAAAAAAGAGATAAATGAGATGGAGTCGAAACTTTTATTGGTTTCTTACAGCGAGCAATATTTTTTTACGGGGTTTGTTCAACGAAATAAAAAAAACGAGAGGAGATCACTCATCTAAAAGGGAATCTCTGCTGTGTTTTTATATGAGTTGCTGTTAAAAGGAGAAACAAGTTTTGCCAGGTTTATTAGAAATGTAATAAAAAATTTATATATAATGATGAAATAATGTCGCGTGTAGTTCTATGCTCCTCGTAAAATACATTAAATGTTGATCCTATAAAAAATGTTTCTCTAAATGGGATGGGGCACCAAGGAATAGGAGATGATAAAGATTGTGATCAGAGGAATAAATTATTGTTGTGGACTGGTAAATGATGGTGATGTACCTTTGATCCGTTCCGAGACATTAGCGGCTTCATGATCCGAGTAGTGTACAGCCGGCGGTGGACTCGGCGGTTGAAGTCGTTCTTGTTCCAATCTCTCCCGGTGCCTTTGTTCCCGGAGCAGTTGTCGTTGGCGACATTCCCACTCGTACAAATCATCCCTGGCCTGGGCATAGTCAACATGAAGCCTGCCAATATTGGCTGACTCGCTGTTACTCCCAATTCTAATCCGGTAGCCGGACAGATACAGCGCGAGCTCCACAAACTGCTCCATTTCAAAGCGAATGTGACAAAAGTTCTTTTTGCTCATTCGGATTGTGGTGATCTCTCCACATCTTTCAAATATTTCACGTACAAGGTTCTCTGTAATGTTTTCAGGAAGACCACCAACAAATGCGGTACGACAGCCTGGAGGCTTTTCCCGGGTGGTGGGAGGAGGTGCATTAGGATTTGGTGGAAATAATGTACAGGATTTGCAGTGAATTATTTCTTTTGTGGGATGTTGCTGTTGCTGGGGCACACCAGTCGAGGATAACAAGGACGCAGACGAGGTTGGAACGTTGTGTTGTTGAGGCTGAACCGAGCCTGTGGCAGGACCCAAGGGAGATATTGTGGTTGACCCGACCACGCCAGGATTACTCTGCTGGATTACAGGGGATATGGAAATGGCCGTGGGAGGCTGTTGTTGTACCACATTAGGTGTGGAAGTAGGTAGCGACAGAACGGAATTAACACCAGGCGAAACTACCTGATGGTCTTGGGTAGCGATTGGAACTCCATATATCATCCCTGCAGTAGCAGCTCCAGTTGGATCTTGTGGTAATCCCATCACAGGATATGCTATCCCTGCTGGCATAATTGGACCTCCACCTGCGCCAGCTGGTGACGTCCAAGTTAATTGACTCCCTTGTCCAGGACCAGCAGAACAACTCACGACAACTGCGGTTGGAGATGTTCTCGCTTGAATGAACGGATGTGCAGGACATTTGTCCTTGTCATCTACAACGGAAGAGGAATCCGGCGACATTACCAGTTTATTCGAGGGATTCCCTCCGTGAGCATTAGCTTGGTGTTGATTATGATTATGCGGCGATGGAGGGATCGGAGGGGGTGCGGGAACCAGTGTGGGTGCAGCTGCTGTCATGATAGGAACTCCAATCCCGGCAAGGACTGGACCAGCTGCAGGAAAAAGTGAAAGTAACAAACCACAATCATTAATTAGTCAAACAAAGCGGAAATCCAACATTCCCCATAAATCCTTTTTTCATACAAAGAGCATAACAATATTTATTACTCAGAGAACAGCTCACGGCAAGCTTTTTGTAGAATCAAAGAGCAAAAGAGATCAGTTGCCGTGGAAAAAAAATGTACAGATCAGGACTTATATTTTTTTATCTTGACTATCATGAGAATCTCGACTTTACCACCGCCACCGCGGTGATGATGCGGAACACATATATTTTCAAATGGAATGAGACGGGGCGACACAAAAATTCAGATTTATAGCTAATGACTGGCATAAGTTTGTGTCGGTTTGGGAGCCCACTGTTTCTCTCGCAAGTGGATGACACTTTTTATATTAA
>JAAXOA010003914.1:0-10877 GCA_036561885.1 Salina celebensis
GACCCCCTTCTGGACCTTCTCTTTGGGACACGCCCTCACACACTCGCGCGTTTCTTTAGGCTTCTTAGACCTTTTCCTCTTCCGAGTACAAATGTCATCTCGCTGTGGAACCTCCTCAGCCCCAGACCTCCTAACACAAACTACAGATCTTGTCTTCTTCCCTCCACTCCCACATTTCTTCTTCCCATTATACGAGCAAGTGGACCAGTTCCCGACCTTCCACCCATAAGAATACTCGCAAACCCGCGTTTTTGTAGCACAAGCCTCGAGGTGCTCTGGTTTCGGAACGTAGACCTCGCACTCAGAGTCACGTACAAGTTTGTCGCTGGTGTCATGTATACAAGAGACGTTCCTATTCTTGAACCCGTTAATTATAGCCGTTCTGTTGCTCCTCTCTCCAGGACAAGAGTCGTTAACAATACACGTTGACCAGTCTCCAGTGACCCAGACTGCACAAGGGGACAGCTCGGCGAGCTCTGAATTTGTGCAGTTAACTGAAGCTTCTGGGGCAGGTGGGTCGCAGAAAACATTCGAAACTGTGGTGACCCGGCGGGGGTTCAGAGTCTCGGCGACACACTTCACTAATCTGTGCTTCTTAAAAACACGGGCGAACGGGTTCCGGACGCACGCTGAAGACGAAGACTTAGGTGTGGTCATGCGGGTGCACTAAGATAATTAAGTAATTAGTATTTAATTAGTCGATTTAGTTATTTTTATGCCTCCTCCGTCGCCTTTTCTTCGTTACCTTGTTCCAAGCTCCAGTACTCCATCGATAAGTTCCTGGAGCCGGAGTACTTCTTATATTAGTCCAGAACTTTGGATTCTCAACACCTCCTCCAACACCCTCCTGACCACGTACCATTCTCCCATCACCCCTACAATTATGGAAACAGGTTCTCTCATTCGAGGGTTTAGGGACACTTGACCCCTCGCACTCTTTATCATGGACCCTCAAATTATTAACATAGCACCCAACGCTCCGTGTCTCAACCCCAACGTTACAGCTTCCGTTACAAGCACCCCACTCTGACTCGACCTTCCACTCGCCGCACTCCTTCATAGGTTCTGGTTTCACTCCACCACAAACCCGCTCGCAGGACACCATCCTGTGCCTATAGTACTTTCCTTTGAACAACCTGCAGTCGCTCGACCAGTTTGATACGACCCACTCCGTATTGCAAACAGTCGAGACGCAGTTCCGTGTCGCTTCAGGGCGGGCAATACTGAGTCTATTGCACTGCTCGTCAGGTTGTGGGGTATTGTTCACTGTGCACGTCACGTTGCGGGTTTCTTGGTTCGTCGTGCAGTCGCATGAGGACCAGATGCTTACATCGTAGCTTCCGCAAGGCACCACCTCGCATGGGCGTTCTACAACTGGTTTCGTGTTGTGGACGCAGTAGTCGGGGGGTAGTATTTGTGTTTGGGTTGAAGTTTTCAGGACGCAGGCGTATAAGGCTCGCGTTCGGCCAGGGCCGCAGGTCGTCGAGCACTGGAAATTACAAATGTGACAGATTAACAATGTTGTTTTGGAACATAAATTACTGTGTGTGTAAAACTTCAATATATATACACTTGACAAAGCAATAAAACTAATAACAACTCACCGGACTCCACTGGTCTACACTCCACTCCCCACAAATGGCGTCACTCCTCCCAACCCTACAGTTCCTCCGTGTACTCGGCTTCTCCCCATCACACTCCCTATCATCAACAACCTCATAGTTATCGACACTAGGATCTAGCAAACTCCTCCAGTTCCACCGCTGACACCAAACGTTCCGCATCTGATGCCCAGTAACATTGTTACCAGAACCACAACCCCCACTTCCTCCAGTACTGCACTCACTCCACTGAGTAAACCTCCAACGAGCTTTTCTGTTCCTGCACTCTGACACGCAGTCAGGAGGATCTCCCTTCTCCACCCCAGCATTGCTACAGTACTTGTCAGAGATCTTTTGTGTAGTGTTTGTACTGAGCAGCGTTCTTATGCACTCGACAGTATAGTTCCTAGCGTTAACACAAGACTCTGGACAATCGTATTTGTAAGAAATACGACAGTGAGTGTTGCAAGCAGAAGCGTGGTGTGGGGGTTTAGAAACATTACTACAAATATTAGGGTCCACTACAACGTTCGAGTCCTCTGACCTTCGTACGCACTCGAAGGTCTTGTAAGGTAACGTGACTCCAGTGCATACTGAGGAACATGATTGTTCTGAAGCTGATCTCTTGCCGACCCAGGCATAGACGACTTGTGGGGGAAGATCTGCGTTTGTTACAACCTCGTTTGTGGATATCACGTACTGGTAAACTATATCTGGGGGCTTCAGTTTCCCAACGCTTAAAACTCTTATTTCCAGTTCACGTTTGATTGGTCTGGAGCTAGAGTTTATGCGCTCGAGCACCTGATCAGAGCCTGAGTATTCTAGTATGCTTCCCCCGTAATGTATTGTTTTTCGGAACATAGAAACAACGAAATGGCCGTTGAGCACGTATTCGTTACTTATTGGGTCGAATAAAGCGAGGTAGTGGTCGTCACGGGCTGTATTGTCGAAGGAACGTTGTCTGATGTCAATGTTTGAGGCGCCTGAGGGTATTCGGGCGACAATATTGTAGCCGTACTTTGTAGAGTTGTAAGAGCCTTGGGAGGTGGAGCAGGTTGATCCTGAGCCTCCACACGTGCCGCAGATGTCTGTTTGTGGACAGGATGTTGGTTAAATATTGACTTCCGGTTGGAGCAAATAGAGTGAAAAAGTAATCTTACCCAACGTCTTTGTCGAGTGAAGCCGCCTGTCGCACCCGGCAGGTAGACAAGCTCCGTTGACGCATACGTCGAAGGTGTCCAACCCACATGGTGTCCCATCGATGACCTTTTCTTTCAATAGGTAGTAAGAACTTGATCCCTGTACTCGACAGAACAGTTTGCACCGGTCCTTTGGACTTACTGAAACAAACACACAAAAAAAGCACGTGTTTTATAAAATCAAAAATCAATAAACAAAGACACAAGTATTTAAGTTATTTGCACTAACTCCCATTGTACTTGGGCACCCAAATAACGTCATCAGGCAACCCATGTATGTTAAAGTTGTCATTGTCATAAGCCCCGCACTGAACAGCCCTGAAATCCTCAGTCCCATTGACGCACTCGAACGTATTACAAGACTCGTACCGCACTCGAGGACCTACGCAGTATTTCCCTCCGTTTTTAGGCTTCGGGTTGTCGCACTCTCTGTAGCTCTTTCTTACTCCTCCCCCACAAGTCCTGGAGCACTCTCCATAGTCCTGCCACTCGCCCCAGCCTCCATTAACTACTTTTAGTTTCTCGAGGTCTTTCAAGACGCAGGCACCTCGCTGGCACCACTTGTTTGCTCCGCACCGGGTACCGTCTGCCCAAGGCATGTGTTGTGTGCGGCAGCCTTCTGACTCCTCTGAGTCTGGACCAGAGTGGTTTGTGCACCAGAGACGGCGGCAGGGGGGCTGTTAGAAGGGGAATGAGAGGTTAATTACTGAAGTTTTTGGGGTAATATGGGAGGTTTTGAAATACATACCATGTAAGAGCATAGCTGTGAGTTTGGCCCAAAAACAAACTCGCACTGCTTGTGTTCTGAAAACACTTCTCCAGGCTGCTGGACACTCGATGCGACGCCCTCGTTTATAGAGTTCTCATCGTCGTTGTAAAGGAGGTTCGAGTCTGGCTTGTCCTCTAGGCAGTATCCATGGCCCGCGCTAAAATTTACATTCAAATTTATAATATTTGTTTCATGAACAAATTTGATTATTCTAATTTTCCAACTCACTCTAAAAACTCTGTAAGAAAGTGCCTAGAGCACCGACTCCAAGCCCAAGGATAAGTATTATGATCAAGCATCCTGGACATGACGTAGTGCTGCACTCCAGTAGTACTTCCCTCCATCTCATTACTACTACTAGAACTACTCCCTCCCCTCCCAACCTCATTAACAAACCCGTTACACTTGTAGTCATCGTCATGCGGCATGTTCATCACATGCCCTAATTCATGAGCAATCGTGAACGCCGCAGATAACCCGTTATCCTGAACAATCGCACAAGAAGCGTAGTGGTCGCACATTGTACCTAACTCAGCTAGCCCTAGAGTGTCGCATTTTCCAGCCCACGGATTCCTGCAAATGGTTTCACGCGTCAAGAGCAACGCAGTGTCGTGGTGCAGAGCGTGCCTGTCGTCAGGGTGATTGTGCTCCTTTTGCCACTTGCAGAAATTACGGAGCATCTCTGAGGCGGATGTGCCGTGTGTTGTATTGTTTGTTTGGACAATCGGGGTTCCTGTGAAATCCTGGTCGGTTAGGACGTGGAAGTTAACTAAGACAATGTTCATTGGGTTGCCGATACTTGCGTCTCTGTAAACTAGCGCTACGATTGAGAGTAACGTTAAAACGTAGTGTTTGAGGTTATCCCCATGGTATCTCGACATGGTCTGGTCTGTAACGACTGTGAGCTCTACGTAGCGCTCTGTTGAGAGGGACCTTTTGGAGCGGGTTGAAGTACGAGTATTCGGTTCATCAAAGTCTTGATTTTTGTCTTCATCTTCTTCAGAATCATAGTCTTCATCAGAGTAGTAGTCGTACGAGGGAATTTGGAGGTTGCTGGCGTTCCTGGGGTGCTGGAAAGTGTCTCTGTGCGCTGACCTTTGAGCCATCTTGTAAATCTCGTGCTCCAGGTCGTTGTTTATCAGTTGGCGGGGCTCTATAAAGTAAGAGCCCTTTGAGGTGCGGATGTGGCCCGTCTGGGGAGAGAACAAAATGTGAAGTTAATGATATTGCTAACTCATGTGTTAGTTACGTTAGTTATTAGTGTTTTGTTAGTATCTCACCTTTGATTGTTAGTTATTTAAATGTTATCCCTTTGCTACTTACCATCCCATTACAGAGACTAACGGCAACGGAAGACTCTTCATCCCCGAGGACGAACCCAGTATAAAAACAAGCGCTGAAGTCCTCGTCTCGTACGCTCTCGCGATGAACATAAGTCTCCTTGTCTCGCCCGTGCGAGTGGGTCGTCACTTTGAACCCGGGAGTAAATAAAGATTGGCGTTTTGAATTCTGGTTCAAAACTAAATGGAACCGTATATTGAATGCGTGGAAAATGTACTGGGGGTGTGGGTCCCATAGCGCACTTCCTCTCGTTCTGAAATTCCCCGTGTTGAAGTAGTTGACCGAGAACCTGTGGTGGTGGTCGGGGTCTGTCGGAGGTGGGAGTTTATAAAGTACTATGTACTCTGAAATTAGGTTCTTGCTAGGCTCCTCGTGGTTGTACTCGAACTTTATTGGTGGGTTATCTGGAGGTAACTCTATAGTGTGGTTTTGGAGGTTTTGGGTTTGCTCTCCTGTTGGGTCCTTCGCACTGATAAGAATTAATATTCCTGAGAGTATAGAAAAGGATAAGAGTAGTACGAGTATTCTCCAGTGTGAACAGGCCCTGTGGCTGGAGGAGGATGATGAGGTTGAGGAGGACGAAGACGACGACGGGGTCGAAAGCACGACGCTGCATTGATCGCGACCCATGGTCGATGCTATGCAACGCTCATCTGGCGAGTCTTGTACTATTCACGCAGTGTTATATCAGCGAAAGAGTCTTTTCGAGGAGGAACATGTAATAGTCTTTGGTGCGTTGCCAAGAAACCAGAATTTGAGATGATCATCATGATCGAGATGTGATGTGGTAAAGAAGCGAGTGTCTGCGAACCAGACAGTGAAAGTTTCTTTTACACCTGACCTTCGGGGAAAATTGGGGTTTATCTTATTAGGGGACCGGATCAACGGGTCAATAACAAAGCTTTTATTCGGTTATATATATATATTTTAATTTAATTTGGAATTTTTTAAAAGAATTTTTTCTCAGGTTGCCCCGAAATACTTTTGCGTAATGGTAATTGGGGAGTGGGGTTTTTTTGGAGGCAGGGAAGTGAGGGAGCAAAGATTCTAATTAGAATGTTTTTATGTAGTCTTCTAAAATTTGCATTTTGGAACTTAAAGGGTTAAAATTGTAACAACATGAGTTGATGGCGTTTGGTGACTGTGAGAATGGAGGTTTTTGGAAACATGGAAATGGAACAGGTTTGGAAATGAGGGACTTTTTTAAACCTCGTGTGTCGTGGGTTGTAACTGTGATGGCACCAAAATCTAAAACCATGTGATCTGGACCAGCCTGGTTCAGAGGCTTCGAAAACTAATTTGCGTTAAATTTTCCAAATAAATTTGATGTCGGTTTGTAGCACACCACCAGGAGAATAATTGACTAGAGTAGTTTTCCAATGTTCACAAATTTGAATTCGTAATTTGCTCGAAAAGCCTAACAAAACCGCTCATCATGTGTACCGTAAAACCTCGAAATATGCTCCGGCATCTTTCTCCTGTTCTAAAAAGTTTCTTTGGTTGGATATTTTCTCATGGATATACATTTCGGATGTATTGCGATTGTACTAGAACTTGTAATTGATACATAACAAGAAAAATCACATTACTTTTGCATCTCTTCACTTTATACAATCTTGCGGGGTCATATGAGACAAACAAAATTTGGATAACTTTATCTTTAACAGAGTCTGCATAATAATCGGGGGAGACTTAAAATTAAATAATTACCGTAAAATCTCAAATTATAGCCTAGACTCTTAATCAACTTGAAATTTTCCAAGCCAGTCGACTTTTTTTCATACAAACTAAAAAATCTTTGCTAAGTTCTAAGTAATTTAGAATAATTCAGGCCCATAACTCTGTATTAGTTAAAACGGTGGATGGTACAAACAAAAGACAACAACTGGGTTCTTGATGGAAATTGACAAAGTGACAAAGAAAAGTTATTATACTAAAGTCATTATCATTCCTTTTATTTTCAATTTATAACCTATTGTTCTATAAAAGTTCTAATTATGCTATGACTACATGGTTTCCAGATCCCAACATGTACATGTCTTTTAATACCGAGTTCAGTAATATGCGAAAAAAAAAGTAATTTAGAGTAATAAACAAGTTATCTTAATGACAAGATTGGAAATACGACACTACGTGCATGGATCCTGATTTTTAAAGCGATTTTTTTTTCTTCCTTGGAACAAAACAAGACTTAACAGCGTTTTTCCGTAAATTCATTTAAAAATGCAAATACTAAACAACGAGTATTTATACTAATTTTCTTGTATCCTTGTTTTCAAATATCATCGCAAGTTTAATAAAAAAATGTGGACAATCGTGATGAAAATCGTGCTACTGCAGTTATTAATCATTCAAATTACAAATGGGAAAAGTACCAATTACAACGACTCCAACGAGAGAACCCTGCTAATGCGTTAGTTTAATTATTCTAAAATACTTTAAAACTGATTTTAAATGAGCTTTATGCTTTTTTGGTTTAGACGGAAACATCGACAAGCTAGTGAACGTCATTACTGAAGATCTCCCTGCACAATCTGTTCCAAACTCCAAAAGGATAAAATCTTCGGCTCCAGGTTCATCGAAACAAACAAAATACGTATGTGACGATGTTTGTGCGAGTATTTTTATAATACTGATCACAGTCGTAATTGTTACAATTACGTGCGCATGCGTTTGGATAATTCGATCTTATGTTCGGTAACAGAATTTAAAATCGTACGGTCTTATTTTACCTTATAAGTGCGTGAGTAATCATTTTATGCTTAATTAGGGTTTATACGGCTGTCAGTACAGCTTGCAAAATCATAGTGGAGTAAAGTTCCCCAGCGTCGCATCCGTCGTCTAATTTTCTTATGGACTGGCATTTTTAGGGATTTCTTTCCCTTGGTTATTTACTTTGTTTTACAAATTATGACTGGAGGTCCTCATAACTCTCTACCATAAGATCACAAACAAACTGCCTGGCAGAGATTTCAGGACCGCGAGACGTATATGTTATAATCTTGTTTAAATTTTAATAAATTGTTATATAAGAATTCATGTAAAAGATTAATAGCATATAAGCATAATATTATCTTAAACCGGCAAGTCGCTAGTCCGGGTGATTAGGACGATTCCCACCTTTAATTGCTAATTGTTTTCTTCAATTCTCGTTTCAATCCATTATCAATTTCTCCATAATATTATGTTATGTTTTTGTTGTTATTATTACATATTATGTTGTTACCAACGAACTGTCGGTCCTCCAAGGTCGTCACAATAATCCCTAAAAGCATTATCGTAGCTGATGCAGGAAAACAGACTCAATTTACATTTCCAATTACATGCACCTGGCTTGGTGACACCGGAGGACACGCTCAAAAAGATCGGTCGGAACCACTCGAACATATATTTTCTGTTGGATTTCTGTCAGGACCCATGTTTAGGAAAGGTCTCGGCCATTTATGAATTGTAAATTGGATAATCTGCCCCATAGTTTTTTATTTACAACTTTCACCTTTCACCTTCGAGTTTATACGGCTGTCAGTAGAGCTTCCAAAAATATATTGGAGTAAAGTTTCCCAGTGTCGAATTCGACTTGTGGACAGGCGTTTTTTTAGGGATTTCTTTTCCTTGGTTATTTCCTTTGTTTTACAGTTATGACTGGAGGTCCTGATAACTGTGAGTAATCATTCTGTAGGCCATTTATGAATGTGTAAAAATAGTAAATTGGATCATGTGCCCCATAGTTTTTTGGTTTACAACTTTTACCATTCACCTTGTCATTTATACAACAATCATGTCAAAGTAAAACCAAAATTCCCGTTATTGTCTCGTAACCATTGTTTTTTTTTGCTTTCTCTTTGTGTCTACTTTCTCTGGCCTTTTCTACACTTTCGAGTAGGTCAGCCTCGTCGACAAAGATTTAACAAAGTTTTTCGCCTTTACATTTGGGCATTTTCAGTCTATGGACATCAACGGTATTTAGTTGATATCAATCTCAAGAAATAAGTTAATCGATTTAAAAACATTTCTTTGCAAACAATTTAAAACAATTGAGTTAATGTAATTTCGAAAAATTCCGTATGGTAAAACTTTACACAATACTAGTAGTACGAATATCTGTTGTATCCCTATCCTCCATTGCCGCCATAACGGTATGAGTATCCCCCCATCCTCCTCCGTAGCCTCCCCATCCTCCTCCGTAACCTCCCCATCCTCCTCCGTAGCCTCCCCATCCTCCTCCGTAGCCTCCCCATCCCTCCCAGCCTCCATATGCAAATAAGAAGGTTTCGGCAGCATTGAGATGGTGAGGAGGAGCTCCGTTGTTGTTAGGTGGGTCTCTCTCGGACCTCCATGGTATGGTGTTCCTCCTGGTTGCTGTCCTAAAATTTCTTTTTCCGTCCTATACCAATCCTCAGTTAGCCTTTCTTTTGTTTCCTTTTCTATTCAATTCTAAAATTTGATTGTTTGTTGATTGGTGTTTAACAGAAGGCAAAAAGGACTAGAACAACCACTGATTGGAGTTTAGCCACAAAACTATACTGACGGCAATGGCATAGAAGCAGAATTCCACAACATTTCAATATATTTTTTTTCACGCTGCTGCAATTTTTCATTTCCTGCAAATAAAAATATTTACAAAGCACGGCATACCATTTTGTAACTAATTCTTTAACTAAAACATGTCGTCGTAGCCGCCAGGCATCCGCTCGTGATCAGGTTTCGGCATTCCAAAAGTTAGTCCTGGCTTTCAGTCAAAAATGAAAGTAAAAATTTTGAAACTGAGGTCTTTGTGCAGGCCTTCGTTTTCATAATCGTTTCGCTCAAGGGCTTCATACCGTAAAAACTCCAAATATCTAAAATTAAATTCTTTTCAATTAAAAAAATTCCATGCAAAATGACGCCAGTATGCAAAATAAACTTAAACTAAAATCATTATTATCGAATAAATAAAAAATATTATTTATTATTATGTACAAAAAAGGTATTGAACACATGTGTAGTGGTAATAATAATACTGATATATTTATGAACATGTTGGGCATGAACACTTGTGTTACTTCAGTCTTAGGAAAAGAGATCATTTAACGGAACACCCCCCGAACCTCTCGTTCAAAAGAAAAAGTAATTTTTTCTTCCCCCTCAGGTTCTTTTGCCCACGTATAGAATCGATAAGAGTATCAAACCTCCCAGCCCCATTCGGAGCTATCATGAAATTCTCACGTGCTTTACCTAAAAACTCGATGAAGTCTGAATAGTGTCGGGGTGAGATGTGGAGCAAACGGGAGTGAATCGTTGTTACGTAAGAGTCTAGAGTTCCTTCTACTAAAATTGACAGTTTCTCGTACACTAGATCTCTTTTGTGGGACTTGTGTGGTTTACTGTAACACGTAGAGTTGACCCAGGCTATCGACCGGCGGAGTATCTCTGTTAATAAATTGGCGTTCTTGATGTTACGTATTAGTAAGGGTATTAAAGAGTCCATTTCTGTGCCGTACGCGCGGGAGTAGCGGGAGGAGGACGAGGAGGACCTATGCGGAATGTTGTTGTGGGATAATGGGGAAGAGAGCTGGTGGGATAAATTGCACGTCCAGTGGATCTCTGATACTAAAGCGTGGGTGTCCTGTTCAGGGGAATTATACATGATTAGTTACAATAATTAAGATATTTAGTCACTATTTGTATATGTTTCTTACCTGATTGTATCCAATATGCACAAACTGCAAGGCGATGACAGCAAGCCGATACGCCCTTGGCGTGTACCCGCGGTGCTCCATGTACCTAGCAATCGTAAAGATCTGCTGTGGAGTCAGGAACTCTTTTGTCGCCGACTCGAGGACTATTTGGTACGACGTCTCAAACGCAATTGCGTCCGTCTCGCATAGCGTCAAACACGTAAGGGCGCAGTTTTGGGGGTCCTGGTTTTAAAATCACAACAAAATTAGTATTCAATCATAATCTGCATTAATTAACTAAAAACCATAA
>JAAXOA010003915.1:0-10876 GCA_036561885.1 Salina celebensis
AGAATTATTACTGCAAAGCATAACCAACTTTCACCATCATAGTTTACCTCTTTCAAATGTTTTCGAAAAGCAGTCAACAATATTCACGCTCAAATTGGTGAAAGCCATCGGAAACAAGACGTGTTTGGGTTGAAAATGTTGGTGACTTGGTTTAACTATTTTTTTTTTTCTTCTTTTTCATACAGTTCACGAAGCAAATAATAAATCTATTAATAAAAAATGCAGCACATTATAAACCTTTTTTCCCGGTTTTCTTGCTTGTAGTCATTGTACCAGAAGCAATGTGTGCCAAATATGCATGCATCCAAAAACTAAATTTAGAGGATACTGTGACATCCCGTTTGTAAAGAGTTCAATCCTGTGGGCTAAATTTCAAGCGATTTCCTTATTCTCCTCACGCCATATTTCATGCCAAGCCATATTTCTCACCATATTTGACTACTTTATTACTGTTATTATCACCATATTTTTCATTCTTCAGCCTTCTATTTACTTGGATACTACTCGTGACACAGCCCCCTGTTGATAGGATCCATCACTTATGTCTAGAATATTTCAAGTAGCCTATATACGCCTGTCACCTCCTTCAATGATTTCATCCCAACTTCTTGCTTTTTCCTTTCGTAGCTATTCATCTTTTCCTGTTTTTCTCATCTTGTGACGCGCGCGCGATTCTGTTTAGGGGAAATGAGGTTGCTGAACTGTAAGACCTTTAAAAGCGCTCTATCAACTTGTAGATAACATTAAATTTTATATTCTTTTGGAAGAAAATAGATGCACCTACAGCTGCAGCTACTTTTTTCTATGCTTATGCACAAGAGAAAGAAAGAGAAACAGTGTGTCGTCTTCCCACCCTCACTCAAGAATCTAATATAAATAATAAAGTTGATAAACTCGTGCATTCACTTGAATAAACATTTTCATTTTTTATACAATATCGTTCAACTCTCATAAAAAGCATTTACATGTAAGATGTGAGTCAAGCGTGTACATAATGTGTAAACCTATATAACACACTTTATATCACTTTATGTAATGGTACGTTATAGTAGTATTTCATACGTTAACGTCTAGATTCTGTGTACTATAGCCTGTCGGCTTGTATCTTATAACTGGGCTTGTTTCCTCTCCTAAAAATTGTACAAAACTGTGTTTTAATCAGACTGGAACAGCTATTAGTGAATGATATTATAACTGTCTCCAGTTATTGGCCAGGGTGACGTTCTAACGCATTCATTCTAACCATTGAATCGATTAAAAAGTTAAGAGAAAACTCTATTCTTAATGCATCACCTGGAAGGGAGGAGTTTTGCCTGAGCTTTGACTTTTTTCCTTCTTAGGCTGTGTCTCATGTAGCTGTGAACTGTTTTTCTATCCAAAATCCTGCATTCTCTCAGGCATTGCTTAATAGTATAACTACAAAGTTTTGAAGCTAGACTATGTATGACCATATATAACAAATGTTTTAAATACGTTTTGTTATGTTCTTTTTAGTGTGAGAAGAAATATCAGTGGAAAGCATCTGTGGAGAAAGTAAAAAAAGGAGTGCAACGTATCTCACTGACTGCTATACAACCGGGCGTCGGGAAAAGAAATATCAACTTTCGCGATGATGAAAAAAGTAGTGTTGTGTATGCTGCGACACTCTAAGGTTTTGTAAATCACGTCGAGCGACGTATATAAACGGAGAAGAGAAGAGGAAAAAGTCAACTGTGTGCAGGGAGGAGTGCCAAATGGCGAGAATTTCTTCCTGAGAGACAGAGAAAAAAAACTAACGACTTTCACTTCAAAAAAGAAGATAACTGCTCTGAGCCATATTATATATATGCATGGGGAAAAGAACTTTTAACGTACAACTGAGCACATTGTTAATAATGGTGTCTTTTTTCTTCGTGTGTGTATGTGTGGTGAAACTAAGAGGATGACAAAAATGAACATCGGCGACTCTCCTGCTAGCCGTATGGCATTCTTGTATCCAACCGGGCTGCATTCCACTATTTTTACAAGTCAAGTCAACTCGGAACTAATGGGCTAGCACTGGGAAGGAATAGTTTCAAAAATACGAAGAAAAAAATATCCATTGAAGAGTGTAGCACATGACATGATTTCACATCAGGCGATATTTATATAGTAGAGGACTATGAATTTAAAAAACGTCTTTCGTTCACTCCTAATTCATGTGAGATATCTGTGTATACCTACAACAAGTTTGTCAATGACGCAAAAGTAGTAAGGAATGTGTGGTTCTCCCATTTGACCATAGTGAAAGTACTACAACATTTAGCCGGATATTCCCTTCAGGCTCATGAAACCGTAATCAACTCGGTGTAGATTCCCCGTAGAAAATTGAGCACACAAAAAAGAAAAAAATTATCCAGGAAGCTGAAAAGTTGCTCACAATGCTCCCTGTAAAAAATCACTGAGTGTGCTTGAGCGTCATTCATTTTTCTCTATTCATGTAGTACGAAGGCTCTTTTTTTACAAAATAAAAGACAATTATTATTTATTATCAGCAGTGAGAAGCCCTAATTAGACGCCTACTCATATGGCCCTCGGCGAATACTTGTTTAATTATATTACAACACAACGCTATATTTTCCGTCACGCTAATTTGAACTTATTATAGTAATTTGAATAATGACGTTTCGCATGTAAATGGAAAGAGTGTTAATTAATAATAACTGACTGGAAATGGCAAAATTGAAATGTACACAAAGACTTCTATAATATTTTGACACCGGCTTATTCTGCTCGAAAGAAAGCAGCGTGAAGAGAAAGTTGCAATGGCAGCATGGAAGGATCGCACAAAAGAGAAGATACTTTAATAATTCACATGAATAGTGAGAACCCGTCAATTGTTCTACTTTTACATGTAGCAGACTATAGTGCACTGGTTGAACACCTAAGATGAAAGAGTAACAAAAAAATGAGCAAAATGTGGAAAGATACCAGTATGTACATTGTTGTCACTAGTTTCAACGGAAAGGGAAGTTGCAAGCAGCATTTACGTGCCAGAAACCACGCCAGCAGTAGATTCTATAAGAGCGCGTATACGGCTCCAGCTCCGTACGGTTTCATGCTCTTATACCCGTACACATCAGTTGTAAGATGTGGAAGAGTTTTAAAAAAACACAGGAAAAGCGCTGTTGGCCTTGTTTATAAAAGCATCGATTAAGGAGAAGTGGGAAAGTACGCGAAAAGAATTTCCATTACATCAGCGGCGAGTTTGCCTTCGGATCTTTTGGTAGTTTGGACCTTGTATGGTTTAATGATGTTGCCGATGCCGGATAGTGATTGTTTCCCACAGCGATTTCACACTAACCAATGTTGAATGGAACCGCGCCACTGTGGCGACAACAACAATAGGAGTAGCACAGAGAGAAAACTTATTTAACTGTCTCATACAGGCGAGTATCCTGTAAGCTTGAGTTGAAAAAAAGTACAACATAAAACGGAAGAGAAAGTAGGCGTGGATCAATCTCTTTTCTGACAGAGTAAAATAAATGTTCCTTGTTTCACAAGTCGTCTCTGGAAGGTGTTTGCCATGAAGCAAATGTTGATTCTGCTGAGCATAATTGCCATTAGTTGTCAGAATGCCAATGAGAATACGACTTCAGAGACCACATTGCATTTCCTCCCGACCCCGGTCCCGCTACATGGAGACGAGTCCGGAAGTCATGTAGTTCATCACAACGGAGAGCACCTCCCTCAGGTAATGAACAAAGAGAGTTTTGGCAGTACATCTACTTTTCTGGATGGATTCAGCGGGCCTAGTGGACCGAGCGGGGGGACAGATCCCCAGCTGCCACCATTACCAAATGGTAATGGTCCATCAAGGTCTAGAATAATTGAGACGAAATATGGGAAAGTGCAAGGGCTCAGTTTGAGCATTTTCCCCCAGCAGCAGCAGTCGCAGCAAACCCAACAAAGCCAGACTGGCGGAAAAGGGAGCAGCGGCGGAAGCAACGGTAGTAATCCTATGAAAAACAAGATTGTTGAGGTAAGCGGATTTTACTAACTAAAAATAACAGTAAGCCTTCAAGAAGTTACCCTTATGGCATTAGTAATAAAAATACAAACTTTGACTTGTTAACTATATACGCATATACTTTTGAGAAATCAGTGGCTTTCCGGCTTCAAAAGTAAGTTTTAAAACTTCATGGGAAACAGGGCTTTCACTTTACAACCGCAACATGACAATTATATTCGACAAAATAAGTGATATCTACAGAATAGTAGAAAAAAATGCACTTTGGGTAACTCCCCAGGGCATGCCT
Source organism: Salina celebensis (assembly GCA_036561885.1). Taxonomy (NCBI): domain Eukaryota; kingdom Metazoa; phylum Arthropoda; class Collembola; order Entomobryomorpha; family Paronellidae; genus Salina; species Salina celebensis. Next base: position 4,278 of record JAAXOA010003915.1, read on the forward strand.
ACTTAACTCAAATTGGATTCCCCAAAGAACTTATTATTGGAAGGGCAGAAATAAGAACCTTAATTAAATTTACCCCTTTTTCTATATGTGCGTTTGGCAGAATTGTACAATTTAAACTTACAACAGGCAAACGCCAGTGAAACACGAAACAATACGTTCATGCAATAAAAATGGGGAAGTCTTCTAATTAAAACTTTATTTCGTGGTTTTGTTAAAGGTTTTTCTCGGCATACCCTACGCCTCGCCGCCTATAAAGTCTCATCGCTTTAGTCCAACGCAAACACCTAGTCCATGGGATGGAGTGAGGCAAGCCACGAAACCGGGGTTTGTCTGTCCACAGGTAAAAGCAAATGACCTCTTTCACCAATTCATGTATACCTGACTTTGTTTCATGCTTGTATGCTACTGTACTCTTATGTTATATTCTTCGCGCTTAAATAAATTACCAGGAAATTTAAATTAATTAAAGGTTGTGTGTCAAGCACCGATTCAAAATCCCTTCAGCCTATATTTTTATGACTATCCTTAGAATGCGCTGAAAGCTTTCACCTTTGAAAATATTTTCAATACTGACATTTAGCCATGTATCACCCAAAGATGATAACAAAAATTTTGACATTTCCCTGAATTGTTTGTTTTAGATGATGCCGGATATCAGCAACGAGACTGCTGCTTTGAGGGAAATGCCACGAGGGTACTATGAGTACCTGAAACACGTAGAACCTTTCTTGAGAAATCAATCCGAAGACTGTCTTCATNGGTACTATGAGTACCTGAAACACGTAGAACCTTTCTTGAGAAATCAATCCGAAGACTGTCTTCATTTAAGTATATACGCAGCAATAGGTAAGCATGTATTTTTCTGTACTTTCTGGTTTTGTCATTAGCTCCGGTAATCTAACAGGATTCTTCTTATCTTACCGCGTGAAACATTGCTTTGAAAAAGTAGAGCAAACGTCGGCTGTAATTTTCCATGATAACCAATCTAGCCAAAACAGCATATAATATGTCAACATGACGACATGGTAAGCATAATTTCCGCCAGGAAAACGGGAAACGTTAGCCAAAAGTATGACATTTACTAGAAATGTTTTTCACAAGCTGCATTCACTTGAGTAAATAACCACAAAGGGTTTTGGCTAATGAAAAGAGAAAATATGACAAGCAGTCTTAATGAGAAAATGAAGAGGCAACCTCTATTAAACCAATTAGGTCACTCACACATAAAAAACTATGATGCTGTGTAATAGCTCCTGCTCTCGATTCAATATACTTTCTCTTTTTATCATCGGCAGTAACGCCATTCTCATCAAACCTTTTCATTGTGAGCTACAAAACAACATCAACAACTCTATTGTATCGATGGTTAGAGATAGACTGGGTTCTACGAAGCCTCTCCTCGTCATTTACCAAGGAGCAACAACATAGCCACAAAATGATAGACCGTCCTGTAACGAGCACGCTGAAAAGAATGGGAACATCATTCTATAACGATTCAAAATGAGGATGTTGATCGTCCTCATCATTCAACCATATAAATACCACTCCATCTTTTTATGACGAGAAAACTAAGTTCCGTTCTCATTATTTCGCCAAAGGAACTTGTAATAAGGTAGCAAAACTATCTTTTTTTGTTGGTGGAATCACCATCCACAACTTGCAAACAGTTGTATTCATGTAGTTTGTCTTGTTTCTTTCATTTATCACTGATACCTCATCCACAGAAGGTGGTGTCTCAGTGGGGAAAACTATTATGGAAGAGAAATCTATTCCTGCTCAGAAGAATATGTTTTTTTTTCTCCTTTCTTTTAGAACGCTCTCATGGGAAAATATTGTCTCTTTATTGATTTATATAAGATGCACGATACGGATAGGGTTCATATTGGGATGCATGTTTTTTATCGTTATATTTTCATACTTGAATGAAAGAGCTTTTCCTAAAATAAACCTTCCCTGGACTGGGGATTTCCCACTGGTACAACTATTTATCGAAGATATTACCAAGGAGAAAGTTGCTTTTAATAAATACTCTGCTGAATTGGCATTTACAACTGCCACTAAGAAGCCGGTCAAAAAGGAAGAGGAGCAAAACGTCGGCCGAGTATTATCATATAACCAAACAAAAAAGGAAACTTGAATGATTACTCGAGATGATAGAAGGGAAATGAAAGTGCTTACCATAATAGCAGCTCAGGCACATACCACTGCAGTTTTCTTCCTATTGTGTTCTGAATGTATTAAGGAGTTAAGTTACGGTTCAGGCTTTTTTTCATATTGGATTTTGGTAAAAAAGTAGCGGCAAGAATTGTACACGCTTAATAGTCGTATAAGTATAGAAGTGACTGCTCCAGCAAAGAATTCCTCTATAGCTCTCGCTTTTCGTAGGTCTGGCCTTGTAGTGAAAGTCGTATATTTTTGCAGATGTAGAAAGATCGTTTCATTTCTCTTTAGTTCGTTCATTTCTTTTCCTTTTGGATTACCTTTTTTTCTTCTACTCGCTTTTCGTAGTTCTGGCCTTGTAGTGAAAGTCGTATATTTTTGCAGATGTAGAAAGATCGTTTCATTTCTCTTTAGTTCGTTCATTTCTTTTCCTTTTGGATTACCTTTTTTTTCTTCTTCTGCAACCACTCTAGGAGTATCAAAAGAAATATCTGTAGACTTTTGACTAGTTCCTTTTTTTTCTTTTAGTTAGAAGAAAGCAAAACGGAGCACCCTATTATTTGGAAGGACTCTTTTTTTTCATCAGCTATTCGTCTTGAGAAAATAAATATGTTGGGAAATAGGTAGGAAAATCTTGGCTCCTTATTCCTTTTCATCATCATGTGAGACCTTCAACTTTATGTTTTTCCTAGGCTCTCAGGTAGGAAGGATGGAATGCAAGAAAAAAAAAGAGGTTTTTGGTTGAAGCTGTTAGTTTTGAGAGAGAGAAAATGATCAAATAAAAGAGATGGAGTTTTCGAGACGCTCCTCGAGATAGTTTTTCCTTATCGTTCACTTCAGTAATGACAAAAAATGTAAATGTGTATATATTGCATCGAGAACATGATATCATGTACCTAAGTACACTGATGGGGTCCCATTTTTAGAAGTTTTTTTAAATTTAAAAAAAGAAGGAAAAACGTCATAAAAATCACGAGAAGATGATGTTTTACAATATACACACTACTGGTCGTATTGTATAGGATTATTTTTTTAAGTGTACTGTTTTATACAAAAATAACAGGAAGCGAAGCTTTTACTAACCGTTTGCCGTTTAGTAGGCGATTGGGTTTAGTTTTCGTACTTTTTTGTCCTTTAATGATGCGTTCATAGAAAAGTAGAAATGCTTGGGAGAGCGGAGGCATCAGCTATACAAAAAACCTGCATAGTTGGGATTTCATTTGTGTAATACTAGATCTGCGGATGCGGTGGGATCGGAAAACAAATCTATTCCTTGGGCTAAGTTTAATTTTGTCACAAAGGTGGAATCGGCTTACATACCTTTTACCTGACTTTTTATTTTCTGGATCTATTCCACACATTTATTCCTAGAATAATCCAAAACACTTCAAAAGAGTGCCTGTGTGGTAATGTAAAACCTGTATGGGACATAGAAAGCGTATAAGAATCTATTGAAACAATAACGAGAGATAGATTGAGGTTTTACACTACGCTTTCACAGTTTACTGCAGAAGACAGCTTAAAATATAATAATAATAATAGAGAAAGTTTTCTTCAGGAGTATACAGGAAAGTGCCTTTGTTACTAATGATTAAAAATGCTCAGACGGGTGGGTGGGAAGGAGAAAAGGATTAGTTGTATGCTGCTGGTAGATATTTTTAAAACGTCGTAAAATACAAGTTTTGGTGAAGAAAAAATTTAGTGGTTCGCCTTTCTTAGAAACTATTATGCACGGGAAATTTAACTTTCATCTTTGTCTACATCCGTATTTAATGATAATGCAAAGAAAGACACTTCCAGGGATTGCTTGTATTTTTGAAATAGGGACGCCTGCTTGCGCGTCACTTAACGTAATTGATTCCAGCAAGTATTCATCTACTGATGTGACATAAAGGCGTGTGAGAGGTTATACGTGTGCCATTATTTTATCCTGTCGAAAGAAAAATTGGATGATCCAAAGTGGAGCCCTCCGTCACGTCATATAGACGACGTGCTTACGTAAACGCAGCCAACAACTGGGGCAGCCTCAATCAAATTATAAAAATGTATTATATCAAGTCACTTGTTTGTCATGAAGCTTCATATGTAATCAGGACAAGGACTTAACTGAAAACTGGATACTTTAGTCAATCTAGGTCTGGGAACATGGAAATCATAGGGAAATTTTGAACTGATGAAGACTTAATTTACACGGTTGCCTATATGAGGTAAAAAAGAAAGCCAAAGCAGGATACAGATTTTGTAGTGAGGTATTTTATATTTTTATGCATTAACAGGAGCTCCTGTGTTCAACATTACTGCCACTTTTTGCGTCGAGTTTTATGCACTAAATATTTGTGGCGAAACGCACGGCAGATCGTTTTGAGGAGGACATTTCTCTCCAAAATTTAACCATTTTACAGGGATTCTGACAACTTTTACTGAGTACTTTCACCATTTTCATATGTGCATTTTTCGTTTAAAAAGGCCCAAAATGTGCGTGGAATCACTAATTCATATGAGTGAACCCATGGTTGTCGACCGTTTTGCATACATGAATAAATCTGAAAATTTTATTGTGTGCTATGGCATGGTACTCACTCTCTCTGGCTGATTTGTGGTTTCCTTTTCAACTTGATAAATAATAGTATCTGCCGTATCAACGGAGATTGTATGGAAATATTATATTATGATGCTGGGGATGCTTTTATAAAATGAAGCATCCAATTTGAAAATGAATACAAGTATGCAGACACGAATGTACGGGTTTAGTAAAAAAAAAACCTTTCACATTTATGTTGCATAGTGGTTTCGTTTTATGAGTAGACAGTGGTATGTGACATGGAGAAAACTGAATTTTTTCGATTTCCTAAAAATACTATATATAACGGTACTGCCTTGAGTGCATCATACCGATAAACAATATTTATAATCTATTTTCCTGAAGAGAAGTTCTATTGCTTATACTAAACGTGTATTATCACATAGCTATACACACAGTGAGCTCGTATATATATATATACATATTATATGTGGTAAAAATGTATATTTGGACTGAACCATGTAATAGAAAATGAATACTTGGTGCATGTCCGTTTAAAGGAAGTTCAGACTTTTTCATAAATGTCTGCATATCTTTCTTCTCTACCAAATGTTAATATGCAATAACACGGGGAGCAGATGGAGAAAGTGGAGAAAGCTGTCTATGTAGCAACTTTAAGCGACACTGGTTCGGAAAAATACTGCAATGGAAGCAGTAAGTTAGATTTTTCGCTTCACTACATGACAGATATCTACTAAAGCAAAATACGAAAAATACCTTTGACCCTTTGAACCATGTATAAATTGGAAGATAATAAAATATTTAACTACCGGTTTATATTACATTTCGTAGACTTAAGATTGTGCTAAAAGTAAACTGAAGAACACGATCGATTAAATAGTGAATGAATGAGGTGAAAGTAGTAAGCAGCTTGTAAGTGCAATTATCTAGTGCATCATAATAGGATGTGAGGGGATGTAAATACCTTTTGTCTCGCTCAGGAATGAAAGAATCCACATAATTGCGTAGAAATATCTTATGTTATGATATTTGGTGTGTATTCCTGAAAGAAAGCAATAACTAAGCACAATTGACCCATGATTCTGATTCTTGAGTGAGCTTTTACCCCAGCATTCCTGATATGTTTCAATATAAACTATAGTAAAAAAGTTTTCCATAATTTGCTGTTTTCGGTGTGATGCGGAGTGGGCACAACTCTCATTCTCTTTTATAATATTTACCTGTCACCCAAGGGCAAACACCACAAAATCCTGGCACTTCCAATAAAATATGTATGGTGCGTTTGTTAGTAAAAAAAGGGTAATATTGAACGTACATAAAGTATACAGAATCCAAACTTCCTGTTTCCCTCCACTTAAACAACCCTTTCCTACATAGACGCCAATATGCCAATTGAAATTCCAATTTCCGAGATGGGAAGCAGCCCGGAAATAGAATGACAGCCATTATTTCCCATCACAGAGCTCATCTCTCAGGTTTTGCTTTAATACCACACAAACGCATATCCATCTATTGTACGATTATAGGCTATAGCATTTTCTATTTTATATGTTAGCATATTTTATCCCTTTCTCGTAACCGAAACGAAAGTCCCACCGACTTTCTCTTAGATGGTCTAACCTTGTTCATCCCGAACCTTCAAGCACTGCAATACTCATATTTATTAGGCCCTTTATCTCCACTTTTGGAAGTACAAAAAACAACAACATGAATTTTGAGCATCACAAATTCACTCTTCTTCCCATTTCCTACTTCGTTTAAACCCAGAGTGAAACTTTCTCTTCTGTTGATCTCGTCTTTGTTTTGAGAACCAACTCTTTTCCCTTCACTTCTCGTATTCCACGTCGCCCATTCTTAATGTGTCACAACGATGCTCCTCAGCTTTTGAAACGTACCA
>JAAXOA010003916.1:0-10876 GCA_036561885.1 Salina celebensis
AAAAAAAATACTGGGACGTTCAAACCAAACTAATGTCTGATTGATATTTCATTCTAATTGTACCATTACGCTTGTGGTTTTTGTAACACCAGTTGCAAGGTACGCTTCTTAGACTTTTTGTATCAACTTATAGGTAAAATCGTGGAGTAAATAGAGAAGAAAAGTTTGATGATTTTTGGCCAGTGCTATGATCCAGTATTACAGTTTTGAACTCGTTACGAATTGAGTTAAAAATAAACAAACAAACAAACAATAGCATATGACTTTTTACTGATTGGTTACGGAATTCCCTGAAAGGACTTCCCACACAAATTTCGCTTGTTAAAACGACAAAAATCGGTATGGTAACATTCGTAGAGTTTTCATTTGATTTTTTCTGGATCAAGCCAAATTAGTTGCTTTTTCTCTATTCTTATTATTCCTCAATGGGTAAAATTCACGTAAGATGTAGCAAAGCCTATTTCATTATATACGGCTTCTGCTATAATTTTGTACGAAATTGTGCACAATAGAAGACGTTCTTTTGAACTACCACTTCCCACACATACTATCCACACAATATTGTGCAAAATGGACTTATAAATTTGTGTGTGTCCCAAGGTTTTAACTTTAACTATTTGTAACGGCGTTTACCTACACAAATCTGACGTTGATATAATACATCCAGTGAAACTGATATTTATTGTAAAATCTGTTGACTATCATCCCTCGCTGACATTAATAAGTTAATCTAGTTTGTCAGATCAACTTGTCAAATCAATCCAAATGTTTCGCTAGCTTTAACCCTATGAAGACTGCTGTGTCATAGGTTACTGTTTTGGTCAAACTGTCAAGATATGTAACCAATTATATTGGGCCTAAACTGTTATAAAATTTTTACTTAGCTTTGCACTTGATTTTAACTTAGACGTTAATTTAACTAATAATGCACACGTATAACACGAATATTGCGATCATTTTACCCGCTCATGATCATGTGTAACAATTTAGATGTATTAAAAGCTTCTACAAATGCAAGAGTGAAAACGTTGCACTAACGCCGTTACGTGATAATTTTTAATTTTGAGGTACTATAACATTGGGTGGACCATCCCAAACGAAAATAGAGTCCGAGTGACAAGTAGTATGACAAATAACAACATAAAGAATGAAGGCCGCTGGCAAATGCATTAATACCCCAATCGACTGACCGAACGACCGTAATAATATTAAACTAAATACATTATGTTGACTACTCGTCAATTTCGTTTCCGTTTCATTGATTGTCTTCTTGAAGATATCTAAAACTGTGGTTCCAATTTGACTTTTCTGATGAGTAATATGATACTACAAACTTTATAGTTTATTATTATGCGGAAATTTGAAGTCAAAACTATTGCCTTTTATAATTGCAAGAAAACTCGTATTTTCGTCGAATGTTTGATTTGAGTCAAAATATTATTAAATATTATGGCTTACTTCATTTATTTTGAGTTAAATTGATTTCCAGCGGAAGAAAGGACTAAGATAAATCCATTGGGATGGATACACCAAGCAATTTATTTGGACGCCGTTATGAAGTTGTAAGTCATGGTTTGATTCATTGTTACGCAGGTTGGAGAAGGTTGCATTCCAGTTTCTCTAAGGCATACTGCAAGTGTACACCAAAGGATAAACTTACCAACGGTTCGCATTCATTGATAGTTTGAATAAGTAAAGATTAAAGCATCACTTTAATCGGGTCTTAACTGTGTTTACGGAAGTTGATTCTACGATTTTCTATTATTTAATCCAGTTTTACTGCACTGGGATCCGGAATAAAGTAAACTCAAAATATACCAGACATTTTGTAAATGCCTTGGCAATTCTGAATTATTTCCAACAAACAATAAACTTGATGAACAATAATCATCTGAGTTTGTTGATATGATAAATTTATGGATTATGTCAATAAAAATTCGATGCTGGTTCTAAACACCTTAGAATTTTTCCTATTTATCCTTAATTACGCCGTTCTTCTCGTGAACTAAAATTTTATCTTCAAATCTATTTGACAAATCAAGATACACGCTTAATTCCAATTTTCCGGGGTTCACTGTAAAAGCCAACGTCAGTGATAGAAACGTCATATCCAAAGCATCACACATTGATGTATATTATGTTATGTTTGGGTATACATATATTACTTTCCATCACAATAGTGAAAGTTGTAATAGGACAATGAGTTCGTAGTGACTGGTGGGCTCTACATAAAGGTGTTTTAATGTAAAGTTTTCATTTATTGTAATGGGCCATAGTTTTGTGGAACTAAATCAGAATAATGATTAATTGGCCATCATACAACCAATCATACTTATGATTTAAAAATTAATTTTCCGTTGGTCATAACAATGTTTTATTATGATTAGTTAATCATGAGTACCAATTACGGGCCACAAGTAAGTCAATTGATTTGTGGAGTATTTATAAGACTCTTTTTGTAATACAGCTAAAACGCCGTTATGTTTTAATATTATTGCATTAAATCACTTTTGAAGTAGGTGTCAAAGAAGTGCTTGAATGATGTGTATGAAGTAAACACTGGATACCGGTAATTTGCAGAATTCGGGAGTTACGTTACTGGTAACCGAGCAAAGACATGAACTTGATACAAACTAACGACACGATTTTAGAAAATAAATTTCGCAAAACTAGCAAAATTCAGTCGAACTGCAATTACATGAAATGCGAATATTTTGCTGCCATTTTTACAATGCTTCGCTGTTTACGACGTTTATCATTGATAATCTTTTTATTAAAATTATCTCCCTAAGTGGCTGATGTATGTATTTTCGTGCCTGGTTCAGAGTATAATTTTTACACGATCCATGTTATGGCATCGAATCAATTCGGTTCCACGTCGGAGATAGAAATGGTTGCATGGACACTTCTTAATATTAAATTTGGGGTAAATATATCCTGCTAACGCAAGGACTGAATACATTTTTATGATGTATGTCCCGACCCGTTTATGTGTTACATCGCTTTTAAACACACAAATCCGAAACTCATCTGGTTAGTGGAAGTGGGAGGGCAATGCAGAAATTTATAATATATTGGTGCTAAACTTCTAAACATTGGCAGTGATTGACCAAGAGATAAATTTCAGTTTCAAATACATGGCTTCCGGTTTTCATTTCCATACACTCGCAAGTAACATCTGAGTACTCCGCACAAATTAAATGAAAGAAAGAATGAAAAACTAAATGAATTTATTTGTCCGGAATTTCATCTCACTACCATATTTTATCATGAATAAACCGCCAAAATTAACGTATTCGAAACTACTAGCATTCGAAAATCATGACGCCGTTATCGTATAATTATGTCAATATAATCCCTGCATAAACAGATATCTAGGCTTAGACATGATGTGTAAGTACAAGCAAGAAATGAAACCTTAGATTCAAAATGCTTTATTTCTTGGATTATTGCTAAGTTGCAAATGCTCAAGTCCATCATCTGTAGCCATGCCACTCGTCATTCTTCATTCTTTTCACAGGACAGACCCGTCTCTTCGACCCGAAACAGTTCTTATGTTTTTTTTTCTTCCGGGTTTTATGAAAAAGAAAGCGTTTCTGGCCAGATATACGTCAAAATGACATTTTTGTCTAGGAGTACTGAAAGTTAGCTATCAAAAGTGATACATCCATGTAAAATCGCGTTCATTGCACACATTATGCTTGTTTGACCTAAAGTTTAGCGTAAAATATTTTTTGTTTTAATTATAAATTTGAAGCTACCAATGCTTCAGAAAATTCGAACTCAATAAGTAAACACGTTCAAGGACTTTTTTGGTGGTCGAACAGCTCGAGTAGTGAATTTGTCCGAGGATTCAAAAGTGTATGTACTTTATTATAATTTTGTAACTGAGAAGAGAAAATACTGTGATTACATTTACCTATAAAGGAGCAAAGCGCGTAAAATGTAATTGAAGATTATATTTAAGAAAACCGTTTAAGCCAACAACTAAGCATCCTACAAACAGCTGGGACCGCGAACCGCCGTTTAAATTCAACGTCATTCATAATTTCAATTTTAACTCACCTCTCAGCGCCGAGATAAACCAGTTACGTGAAAAACTTAACGGCGTTTACAAGTACCCAATACTGAATTATTTCTTATCCTTGAACTGAAAACCGGTATTCCAAAGACATCTTTGTAAGCCCTTGCCTTCCAAACTGTATTAAATAATATTGTATGTATGTAATTAGTTATTCAATTTAATTCATTTCGAGAAAAACATGAACGCCCTTTGTTCTTAATGATAAATTGTACATATTCAGACGCCGTTATGGGATCCAACGCACAATTGAAAGTTTTTGATGGACAGGTTCGTTGCTTCAAATGTACGTCACAAAGTGGTATAACGTTTAAAAGCTCACATTCATCCAATAAAGCGCACTCTTTCAACCTAATTGGTACATACAATCTTGATAGTAAAAAGCAGTAAAGTGAGATCAAGTGTGTGTCATTCATAAAGCACCGCCCGGACCTGTTTCATGGCTATTACCGCACATCAGTTTGTGTTTTTTATAAAAACGAAAACACAAAAATCTGTCTGTCTGCCTAAAGCATACATAAATACAAAGGGCATCCATGTTTTTTCCGTTGAGAATATTCAGTAGCCACATACAATAATATGAAATAAAGTTTTTGCAGCCCTGTGATGTCTGGTAAGGGTTTCTAAAGATGTATTTGGAATACTGGTTTTCAGTTCATGGATCACAAATTGTTCAGTATTTGGTGCTGGTGAACGCCGTTATGTTTGTAAGTATAGTATTATACCCCATAGTTGTTCAGGTGGGTAGATCCAATCGTTGGCGTATAATGTTTAGTCACTCGGATTGTAAAATTAATGTGCCCGTTCCCTGCTATTTGTTGAATGGTTAGTTGTTAACTTGAACAATTTTCATAACTTACAGCCTAATCTACAATTACACTTACACGCTATGCTCAATTATGTTCTTGTTAGGGAAATGTAATAACAGTATTTTCTCTTCTTTTCTCTCAGTAACAATATTATAATTGAGGACAGATATTATTTAATCCACTGACAAATTCATTACTCGCACTATTCGACCACCAAAAAAGTCCTTGAAATGTTTATGCATCGGATTCCATTTTTCTCAAGCATTGGTAGCTTCAAATAAGTAATAAAAACAAAAATGCGCTAAAAGTTAAATAAAACAAGCTAATGTTGAAACTTGTGAAACACACATCCTCTTACTGAAGCAGTTAATTCCTTAAGGCTGCACGACGCAAGGCAATGTGGATATAACGAATGATTTATCCATTACGTATTCTATGAAGAATGTGTTGTAAATTTTTGAAAAAAAATTGTGAAGAAATTTTCCCTAGTTTACAGGTTTGATTTTTACGATGAAGGTCAAATGTTTGTAGTGCTTGTATTTCAAATAATAATAAATGAGAAATAATGTGGTGAAGTTTGAAAGATGGAATATAATGGCGCATGGTAAACATTTAATTTTTCGTAGAAAATTTCTCTTTTTCCTCGTTTCGAAGTCATGTTTTAAAATGTGTATCGTGGTCATGATTCATGTTAAAACCCTACATTTTAATATGACATATATTACCATTTAGAGTTATACATTAAGTTTTCGCGCAACCCCAACTTGAATTGACACGGGATCTCCAACCTCCCTGATGCCAAGGTAAGACATTTTGTTATGATTTACAGACCTTATTTAATGTTATGTATGGGCTTGAAAAAAATATCTTAACGGCGTTTGACTGATCCATACATGAACCAGAACCGACCACAATCTACTGCCGAAACTATCAACTACAACACGTGCTACTTATTATAATTTGCTATCTGCTATAATAAGTAATATTTAATAGTAGTTTTCATAAAGTTGTGCATGTTTTACTGAATATTATGTGAAATGCAAACTTTTCAAATATAAAATACTTTGATTTGAATAGAACTTAAACAATTTCAGGGTATTAGACATGAAAAATCATTTTCAAAATTCAACGTAAAAATTTTGTTGGAAGTTTGTCCTTTGTTTGTTATCCCGTTTTGAAAGTTTGGAATGCATCATATTTGTTGTATAGAATCAGAAATTAGATCTATAGATTTTGAGACTCAACATTTTGCTAAACATTGAACTGATTTTTAATATCCACTTTTATATTTCTGATATCTTAACATATTTCCACGTTTTAAAAGTTTGCAGTGTATGTCTTGTTCGTACAATTTGCACGGATGATAAATAAAAGCATCGTATGTTAAAAGACTGCGCTGTATTGGATAAATATATGCTCTGTCATGTTGTACCGTTCCTATAACGCATATTGCCATTTCAGACTGAAACAATCCGTTACAACACGCTATCGTCTATTTTGTACACATTAAAAATGCAATAAAGGCTTTTTCCTCAGTTACCAAATTTAATGGAGGACAGATAGTTTTTAATCTACTAAAGCTTCACCATTCGATCTTGTCGACTGATAAAAATCCTTGAAAGTTTTTATTCATTGAATTGCCGGTTTTCTCAAACATGTAAACAAGCAGCTAACGGCTAACTGGAAATATATTTGGTTCGCGCATAACTTGTATGTTAATTAATTTATTGCCGATATTTTTTTTTTAAACATAACGATTTTGAATGGATACATCCTTTTTAATAGCTGATTGTCAGTTATGATTGACAAAAAAACATGTCATTTTGGACGTAAATCTGCCCAAAAAAACGCTTGCTTTTTTCACAAAAACAGTAAAAGAAAGAACAAAAGAACGCTGTGGTCAAACGAAAGGACGAAAGGAAACGAAAGGTCCTTTCTTTAGCTGGTTTTGGGTCGAAAAGACACCTTTGGCCTTTGAATGGAAGGACGGGTGGCAAGTCTACTCATGATAGACTCGAATATTATAATAAAGCATTTAGAGGTAAGGTTTTAATTGTATTTTGTATGTAACAGATTAGTAATAAGAACAACTAAGCATTATCATATGCCATTTATCTAAACACAGTCAAACACCTGATGTCCGAGAAAATTTACTACCTAATGCTACGTGTGGTACATGTGTGAAAATTTCATAACAACGGCGTCGTGGTTATCGAGTTATCGTGGCGCCGTATGTAGAATTTTTACAATAAATTCTAACTGCACAAACCCTTTTGCCTGAACATAGCAGCAATGTCAATTGATATGCTAAATTATGTGTGTAATATGCATGATGAATTGATTTCTAATAAATGAATGCATTTTTTTCTTTCAATCTTTCTTATATTTAGTTTCTTGATTAATCTAAGGGTATTTGCTGAGCAATCAGAAGTAGTAACTAGTAGTGAATGTTTCGAACCACAAACCCGAAGCTAGGTATTCGCAACTAAAAGTTATGTACCACCAATTTAGCATACGTTTCATGTAAAATTTTAACGCCAAAATGTTGTAAATATCTGCATTTGCACACGATGACTGTGTGCAGGGCCGCCGGGACGAGCCCGCCAGAGCCTTCCAGCGGGCGGGCCGGGACGCCCCAACCGAAGATGGGGGCCGGAACGGCCGGTCGACTAGTGACAATAATTACAATTTCCAATCAAGATAGAAAGAATGAAAGACAGTTTTCTCTTACACTTTCTAATAAAAGTAATTATCATTTGATTCGAAGTTATTATACTGATACATTAATATCTCATAAAACATAAAACGCAGAGTACACACATTTCTGCCGTTTAGCATGCCAGCGTGGGTGCTCAACTACGCAAACGCAGAGTGAGTATGCTTTACAGGAGTGACGTACACGGATCCAATGCATTTTTACATTGGACCAACGTTTTAAAAAAACAGTTGTAATTAAACGTTTAAAATACTTTGTGTTGTGTAATCAGAATTGGTGGTGTAGTTGAGTTTTAGTTATTGTAGGTTACAAACGATTGCATTAAGTTGTGAAAATGAAATGTATTTATGAAGTGAATTTTATGAAAAAATGAATTATGAAGTTTATTCTATGAATAAATCTCGGCGATGTAATTGAAAAGTTGGCTAGACTGAGGGCTCGGAAGGCACCTAATATATGAAACTATCATATATTATTCTAAACAGCGTTCAAATCGATCTGTACTAGTGGTATTCTGGCCATAATAGGTGCAATAAGCAATAAAGGTAGCTTGGATACATTCCCTTATAATCTCTTCGTATATCGTTTTGGAAAACTGCCTTAAAATGAGATTTTTAAATTTTGGACTTCAATGAGGGCCGGGATTGAAATTTTTGCGGGCGGGCCGATCCCTATCTCACGGCGGCGCTGACTGTGTGGCTCCTTGATTTCAGCCTCAAAAGATGTGGTTAAGTAGTCATTGCTAGAACATGTTTGCGCGACTAAAAGTATTCAGCGTGATAAATGATTTGTTCATTTGCGTATAGTACAGGCAGATATTCTCCATTAGTCCATGGGCAAGTTTATTAGAACTGGACCTATGGGCTTCATCATGCTGGGATTGAGGAAGATAGGATTAAAGGGTAATCCACCTGGTAATAGTCACATCATAAGGACGAATGAGGATACGATTAAATTTTATTGTTAGGAGGACCCTAAAAGCCATTCAACTGTACAGATTGACTGTAAAGTGTCAACCGTGCGTTATTTTCTTTTTGTAGTATCTAAACTAAATTTACATATATGGTACATCCAGGGGTGGGTGTTGCGGGTGAAAACCACATGGCCTCCGAGAGATAGTCATCGAAGTATTATTTACCTCGAAGTCGAACTCTAAGTGCAAAATTGTTTCATTAAAATCAAATCGATGTGGTTAGTAGCCGTTTCAGATGTATTTTAAATTCAAATTGGTGTAATCACTCTAGAGAGAACAATGAGTGCCACAACTATGAAAAATGTTTCTAAAAATTCCTTGTAGTCGTCATCATCTTATAGGGTCGACTAGTCCACTTCATTGCAAAACGTGTACGCTTCCTGGCGAAAAATGTAAAAATACAGTTTCTATTCTGTATTTTACCTGTTGCGCATATAGTATTTGCTGTTTAGCCGAGCCAGATAGAGGATGATAATGACAAAGAATTTTTAGAAACATTGGTTAAAATTGTGGCACGCTTGGCTCGCTCTGGAACTGGGAATTGTATTGAAATTGACGCCCCGACTTTGTATTGAAAATACATGGGAATTGGTTGTTAATTACGGTGAACCTTAAATCTAGAAACCTGAGATGGTCTCCCGTAATCCCTGGCAACCGAGTAACATGCGTGAAATCAGCAAGATCCTCTCAAACGTTCACGAGATATCGTGTTCATTGACGAAAGGACGGACAGACTCCCACGATGGTTTTATAAAGTAGCTTTCGTTACTTATTAACGTTTTATCTGCAACAATTCGCAGTATGTAACTCAGTCGTTTCAAAAATATATTTTAAGTGTTGTTTCATACCAACGCCGTTCCCTAAAATTTATGGAACATGTGTCTTATTCAGAAATAGGTTAAAATTTTATCGGAACAATAACGGTAAGTAAGATAGAAGGAAAATGAAATGCAGTGGTAAAGATTTCTGTAAAGAATTCAAAACAAAATGCGGAACACCGAAGTCAATACACACAAATTGCAATGTGCAATTGTAAAATATCAGCTCATTTCCAAAAAATTCCTTATCATCAGTCATTTCATGTGGTCTGGCCCCTTGAGTAAACAGTTTAGCAGTTATTTGCACATCAATGTTTTTCGCTTAATATTATAAATTAATCGAATAATTAACATTACCAGGGTTCTGAAATTACGCTTGCAAACCTTGTATAATTCTATGCATTTGATTTTATACAAAAAGTTAGATAAACATTTTATACCGATAGTAAAATTGTCTTTGACAAACGCCAATGTAAAATTAATTCACGCTGGGTAATTGAACATTCTAGGTCGTACAAATTAATAGCAAGCGCCTGTTCATTCGAGTAATAGAATTTTAGTCCGCAGATTATTTGATTATTATTTGGGCGTGGAAATTCCAAATACAGGCCGGACTTTAACTCAGTTGGATTTATGGTTGTGATTTGTTTTTATTTCTAGGAGAATTGGGGGTGGAAATTCAAAATATATCCGAACTTCAATTCAGTTGGATTTATCGTTGTAATTTGTTTTTATTTCTAGGATAATCGGGCGTTGAAATTCCAAATACAGGCCGGTAACTAATTCAGTTGGATTTATCGTTGTCATTTGTTTTTATTTCTATGATAATCGGGCGTGGAAATTCCCAATACAGTCTGAACTTCAAATTCAGTTGGATTTATTATTGTAGTTTGTTTTTATTTCTAAGATAATCGGGCGTGGAAATTCCAAATACAATACAGTCCGGACTTCAATTCAGTTGGATTTATTGTTGTAATTTGTTTTTATTTCTAGGATAATCGGGCGTGGGAATTCCAAATACAGGATCGAACTTTAATTCAGTTGGATTTATCGTTGTAATTTGTTTTTGTTTCTGGGATTATCGGGCGTGGAAATTCCCAATACAGTCCAAGCTTCAATTCAGTTGGATTTATCGTTGTAATTTGTTTTTATTTCTATAACATTCGGGCGTGGAATATCCAAATACAGGCCGGACAATTGAAAACTCAGACATGTGGAACTTTACCGTTTATGTTTTTTAAAGGTTTCTTGCAAAGAATAAGAAAAGCCTTAATAATTCCAACCGAAGAAGTCATTCACGGACGTTCTTACATCTTCATTGCACTACTCAAAATGTAAAATTGCTGATGCAATCATATTTTTGGCGCTTATGCTTGATTTTTGTCAAACATAACTAAACGAATTATTATATATCATTTCTGTTTTATGGCTAGTCAGTTTCCACTGCGGAAGATACGAACATAAAGCATCGTAAAATCA
>JAAXOA010003917.1:0-10875 GCA_036561885.1 Salina celebensis
ATATGGAAAGCAAAATTACATTTATTGAATGCTTATCAATTTTCTAGTGGAGGGCTGGAGAATACAAAAAATAGCACAATATCACAAATCGTTACACGACTAAAAAATATTTTCGCTTCTAAAACCTACGAACTATCAGCGGTATAGTTATAGTGACGAAGACGATCATGCAGAAAGTAGTCGGTCGCCGCCACCACGTCGTTACCGCTCCCGAGATCATCCTCCCGGAAAACAATCCCAGCTTGCTGAATTCTAGTTATCAGTTTCAGTGTGGCCCAACTTCATCAACCTCATGGCAAAGTCAATCAATCAGTCAGTCAGTCAATCGCCCATCATCATCTTCTAGATACGATGACTCTAGAAGTCATCGCCGTGGTAGGGAAAGAGAAGTCGTGGAACCTTACGCTGACGATTCTGATGATTATGAAGGCTTAGATCCATACCCATAGTAAGATCTCTCGGGAAACTTCGCCGTTACCAAAACATCTTGGTACCTTTTGAACACAGTGAAGCATTCAAGAGAAAGAATATTTTTGTAACCATTCAAAGCAATTGACTTTCACACTGATTGAGATATTTTTTGGTATTGTATATCCTTGAGATATTTGTATATTATTTATTGGAAAGTAAAGTATTTAAAAGACGTGAATTTATTCTTCACCTTTTTATTCACCAATCTCAAGTAAATATTTGCTGCAAAAACAATTATTTTAGATAAAAATATGCACATCAAAATTCAAAATAATACATTTGAAAAAATGCACGGAATCTTGTATCATCCTCTTCTAAAACGAATCCAAGATATTACTATGCGCAGTTAATTGAGAATTCTGATCTTATAATGTCGAAACTTTTTCTGTCTCATTTTGCAGCGTAATTAAACAGCCATGCAATAAACTCGTGGATTTTATGATTATTGGCCAGACAAAGTTATGATTCTTTATAGCATTCAACTTGAAAACTTTCTATGATTCAAAACCATTTGTGACTTAATTCAACACAGGCGATGAGATTAAATGGATAAAATATTGAAATGAATGCTTATAAGCAATCCTTGTTCTTTGATTAGAAAAGATTCGTTATCTGCACGCTCTTTCACAGGTCATTCCAACTACACAAACTGCCCATAAAAGTTGAAGTGAAGAAATGCAATAGTAATCCAGTTTGCCAACGCATTTCTCATTATTGCACTCAAAATGACTGTGCAGGATAACTTGACGACTGAAAAACGCAATCTCGTTTCCATTTATCATTACCATTATAGTTGCGAGAAACAAGGAAACCGACAGGGGAATCGTATAATATTATTGCCCCCTATTATTCGCCTGACTACGCTTTTGTTATGCATGCGTATTATTATTTAAGTTACAAAATACCAGTCATTTATCCCAAGGAAAGAAGCCTCCTAGTTAAATTCCCGGAGAAAAAAGGATGCATGACAGTCCCGGAATTTTCCTTAATTTTCTTGTTGCCCGTGCCCTCCACAATGAATGTCATCATCCTCGAGGAACAACTTTCCATTGTTCCCTTGAATGGTAACAGTTTTGTCGTCACAAGAGTAAGAAACGATAATAATAATTCCAAAGCATTATTATTAGAAGAGAATACTTCATCTGGCATTGTCGACATGGGAGTTTTGCTTTCATTTCTTATAAAAACGACCCCACAGCCTTATTACTCTAGCTTTTCCTTTTGACAGCGGGGGAAACAGGCCTACAACAAAGATGAATGGCCGTTGTGCACCAAACTGGATTACAAAAAAAAATCTTTTTTCCTTTGAGGAGACTTTTAAAACTTGTTTTATGAAAATGACAACATTTCATTAGCTGTGGAGTGCGGATTCCTACGAGCACCATAAGACCTATTGTATAAAATGTGTATACCATGTGCCGTATAACTTTTGGATGTATACCTCTCTAATATCTAGTGACAAGTCGTTAATAAAATTTGAAAATATACAGAGATAACGTTCGGTTGATACCAAAACCGCACAAGTAGGATTCACGGTGAAAGCGTAGAAAATTTAGACTTTCCCTTTGTACCGTTAGTATGCATAAATATCAACACAACTGAAAATTGTCGCATCTTTTTGTAGAATTGTGTGGTGGAAAAGCACAAAAGTAATTTGCATGCGGGATTGAGTCTCTGTCATCATCCCTAAAGTTCTTTTTGAAAGCCCAATCTCCCCGGGAATATTTATTCATAGATACACTGCCAGCAGTTCTACCATTTGAGTTGAGGGTGGACTTTCTTCCCAAAGTAGAATGTGGTGATAAAGTTCTTTTTGAAAGCCCAATCTCCCCGGGAATATTTATTCATAGATACACTGCCAGCAGTTCTACCATTTGAGTTGAGGGTGGACTTTCTTCCTAAAGTAGAATGTGGTGCAGTTGTTACAGTCTAGACTTCAAAGGAATACTGCATATAAACTGTACATGATTTAGGGTAGCTTCCGTAATAACGCAACTTTTGCATCTTTAGATGGTTAAACAGGAAGAAGAATGGTATTACGTTTGTTCCGTGGGTAATACTTAATGCAAAACAAATGCATCCTATAAAAGCCCATCCTATACCCAATTGTATTATCACTCTTTGTCAGTGTTCCAGAAAGCTTTTGAAGCGTCTGACGTAAAATGCAAGTGCATATATTACACGAAAGCTCCTCTGGTTTTACTCTTGAGGAGAGCAATTTTGGGGATAAACTTGATGCGAATTGCAGTTGGTGGTCTGGCATGGAGAGAGTGATGAAAAATGTGCAACGAAATAGTGTACGCCTGGGTTGTGCCAGACAATATTGTCTTTTGGAGAACAGACTCTAGTTCAGAAGTACTCCAATGAATTTATGTTTTCACAGTGAGAAGGGAGTAACTTTCATCCTAATGCTGAAAAAGTACGTTTAGAAAATTAAAATGATCTGGTACCTTCGTTATCCTAATGGTTTTTTCTAAAGGAAGAATTCTCACTGTTTTTTGTGAATTCAATTTCTAGAAATACAGTGGTCAGTGCATGTACATCGCAGGTTCAACAAAACCAACTGTATTTTGAGCCGTTGGGTTTGTGTTCCAAAATCGACATAGGAAGAACAAAGGAGCCTGGTTAGGTATTGATTCTAACTTCAATATCCTGTAGGTATAGAGTATAGTATATTGCACAAGAAATGCAAAACAGAATTCATTCCCGTTTATGACACATCCGTTGTTGATTGTCACCATGATCCGGGATGTTTTTGGAAACATGCACGTGTGTATTTCGTATGCATTGCATTCATTTTACAGTTTTCTTTCGTGGTGAATGATGAAGCTTTCACGTTTCGCTGTGCAATGTTTGTTTGATCTGTTAGTTGAGATGACACAGCGAAAAGGATTATCTGAAAGAGAGAAAGCTAAATTGACTCCGTTGTTGGCAGAGCAAGCATGAAACCGGATTAGCATCTAACAAAATAATTTTCTCGTTCCATTTNGATGACACAGCGAAAAGGATTATCTGAAAGAGAGAAAGCTAAATTGACTCCGTTGTTGGCAGAGCAAGCATGAAACCGGATTAGCATCTAACAAAATAATTTTCTCGTTCCATTTTTTACTAAAAAGAAGTGAAAGCCTGGCTGCACTCTAAATGAAACTAAAAACAATCATGGGATGCATAATTTTGCATGACTGCAATTGACACAGTCTGTTTATACATACTAAGACAAATCATCACTGAAGATCAAAGCGTTGTTTTTATATTTTTCTGCTACACGAACGGAAAGTTATTAAGTCAGAAAATTACTCAATTATTGGCAAACAAAAAATATCTTTATCCAATGCCATTGCACATAATGTGAGATATGAATCCATCTAAAGTCTGAATTTTCTCCTCAACTGCTTAAAAACTAATTGCTTTTTGGATATAAATAAAAAAGTTTGATTCTTCAAAATATTTATTACAAAAGCAAAAGATGAATCCATCTAAAGTCTGAATTTTCTCCTCAACTGCTTAAAAACTAATTGCTTTTTGGATATAAATAAAAAAGTTTGATTCTTCAAAATATTTATTACAAAAGCAAAACTGAAATGTCTATGTTATAATGCATGCTCTATTCATATTGTGTTAGACTTGCAGCGCCTACTATCTGGATTTTGAGGTTGCTTTGGCTTGCAGTATAATAGGGCGATATGAACGTGACATGACACGTGTATGACAGCCGGGTTTTGACACGATGGAAATAAGAAATGGAATCACAAGAGTGAAAAATTCATTTTCCGATTACGATTACATATTGGGTTGACACCTAATTTCCTCTGAATTCTTTGCACGTAAAGAAAACAAGTCATTTGCTTTTTCACACAAACATACGCCCAAAATGCACTCCTACGTAATTGAGCATCTAGATTTTATAGGATAAAAGCCAACAAAGTAAAAATATTCTCTGAAATCATTCCTTTCCTTCCGTCATCATCCGATATATTTACCAAAATCCTTCTTGAACTGCTGCCGGTAAGAGCATCGCATGTGCTTACTTTCTCACGATTGTAAATACCACTTTTAGCCTGAAAAGGAGGTTTTCTTAAGAAGAGGTTTCTTTTGATGGTGGAGGTTTGTGAAGAAAATATTAGGAATTGTGATACTGCATTCCTTTTAGGAATTAGTACTTTCGGTGAAATATCATCCCGTGGAAAAGCCTCAAAGAGAACATGACTAGTGACTACATACCAACGGATCAAAAACGGAAGTTTCTTGTTTTGGTTCGCCCACTTGGGAGAGGGAATTTCCGCTTTTTCAACATGTCACAAGGAAAACTGGGCAAAATGAGCTTATACTGCTCCGGACAAGGGGAAAACTAAGTCTTGTCAACCCTTCCGTGAGAGTTATTGAAAGGTATTAGGCAATTTGTGCATACATTAGTACAACTGGAAATGACACGGGAAATGGGAGTTCATGTAAACAAAAACTCAGGGAACAACTAGAGCCAAACATTGCTAAAACAAACTTGCATGTCACTTTTTTTTTCCTGCAGAATAATATTTAACTGGTTTCTGATGACGTTTTCCAACTTTCTTCCAGTCCAAAAAGCTGTTTGTCTTTGTCTGCTGTTACGCTCTGTTATTCTTTTCAAGGAAAAACCTCTGAGCTTGTACTAATATTTGCATCAAGAGTTAAACTCATGAAGCTCATGAAGCAAAATAGAGTGAGTAGCAAGTTCAAACTATTAAATTTTCATCAAAAGCAGTTATATTAAAATCTCTTACTTTTGATTGGGATTTGTGACTTTTTCTTTTTTTCATTATGGACATAAAAACACAGTGAAATTTGCTTGGAAAGTCGTATTTTTTTATTCATTACAATCGCTGCAAATTCTGTTACGAATAACCCCAGCGAAATTGACATTTCGAAAAGCTAACGAAATAAAATATTAGAAAACTTCATAAACAACAAATATAAAAGTTTAGTGAAGGGAGCTTTTAGTTTTTAACTTTCAAAAACTCAATCTATAATTTACTTGATTTAATTCTATCAGCCAAAAACCACTACCACTACCGCAGTATTCATGACACGGATTGAACCTTGGAACTTAGCGGAGCACGGAAAGTAAGGGGCTTTTGATATCATTTATGGCAAAATGGGACATTGAGGAGATCAAAGACACTTAAGACTAGCAGATGTTGAAACAAAGCTATTAACTTTTTTTAGGAAAAAATAAATAAAAGTATTAATAACAAGAAGCGTGCCGCATATGATTCCAAAACGATCATAATGGCAAAAAGCGCAAACTGCGGATAAAGTGAGAAACATATTCATTCACAAACAGTTCACGTTCATAGTGCACAGTCCTTTGTTAAACACAAAATGTGATGATGATGATAGGGTAACACTTCATTGGTGTTATGTAACTTTGAACAAGACTGTCAACCACTATTTGAATATATGAAGTCAAGTTGCCTTCCTGTTTATACTAAAAATTCAGGAAGGGTGCACACTTGGCACTTGATCCGAAAAAAAGTTGACAAAAATGTATATTCTTTAAGCTTATAATTCTATTAAGCCAAAAAAGTTATTATCGTGGTTTTATTTGTAAAAAAGGAACATCACTGTTTCATACGATATGTGTGTGTGTGTTTTACTCACAAATCCAAGGAAAATGAGAGGGGACAAACACCCGAAAATAAAAACTGGACAGGGATGACTTAAAAGCTGAAACATGCCCTTCTTATTTTTAAAGCAGTCAACCATTTAGGTTGACAAACGAAACCACAGAAGATAGGTTGCGTGAAAAGCGGGTTCCCTTAATATGCATCCTGGAGGCTGGAAATGAAAACAGAACTATTATTCATTCCGTTCATCCTCGTTTTTTTCCCTAGTAAACTGTACCCTTGTTGATTTGCAAACACGGGTGTAATGAAGCCCTTTTTGTCACTCTTGTCTTCGTTAAGTGAACATCTGGCAGGGTTTGCAGGAAGTGACAGAGATGTACTTTTTTCTGGTGCTAATAACGCATACTGCAAGCTCCTTGTCTGTGTTAATGGCTATGAATGTTAAAAGTTGTCTTTTTTAATTCAATATAGCACAGCAGGGAGGTAATTTTTCTGATTTTTGTAATGATTTAGTATCCTATTCCATACAATGTTTTTTTGAACAATTGTTTCATGTCGACAGACTTAAAAGTGATAAAGTTTTATGCGCAATTCTGTGGCCAAGTCAAGGACATGAGTCTTTATGTAAATTAAGGTTACGCAACTCGGCTTCGCTTTTGATTTCTTCGGCTATGCTTGTATGATCACGGATTGAAACTCGATTTTAAGGTTGTTAGTATTAAAATGCGTATAAAACGTAATGGTTTTGAATTTGTAACTAGACCAAGTTCAATGATTGGGTTTTGAGTTAATCATGCGTGATGTCGAACATAAAATCAATGACTAGTTCTCTTCAATTGCATTTTTTCATCATTAAAGTTTTATTGTATTGACTTAATAAAAAAATATTTATTTTTTAAATACAATTTCATAATAGAACGTTCAGAGTATTGGCAAGCAGGCTCGACTTAAAGTTGTGACTTAGAAAAACTGCACATATTGCATGTAAGAGAGCCGTATGTGTACGGTTAAAATTGGACTTTGCAGTCCGCAGAAGAATATTACGACTATTTGATAGAATCCAGAAAAGTTAAATCCAGAACAGTTTTGATAAGGCTATAGTAGCTCCTATTACTTATAAGACCTTTGTTCCAAAACCGTAAGATTTGACACGATATGACATTACTTCTTATGCTAACTCATAAGCGAAATCATAACAAAAGAATTATAAATACGAAAACATCACAGGGTAGACAAACAGTAAGAAAGCTGCCTGAATGTATTAAAAGAGTTACAGTCTAAAAGTGAAGGCACCACGAAGAAAATTGAACCAGTTAGAGAAAGATGGACATGAGAAATTAGGAAGCATGCAGGAGATTGAGAGAGTATGGACAAAGACCGGAAACTAAAGAACCAGAGCGATTGCGCGGACCGTGGCAGGAAAATGGTTTTGAAATTCAAATGGCAAATTGAATTACCCGATCCTTTTACGATTAATACTTGACACCCCATGAAGTGATTTAATATCCTTGGCCATGTCCTGTGTGAATTAATCGTAAACAGATAATTAATAATTTAAACACTAAAAATACTCTTTGTATATCTAATAACTGATAGGGAAGATTATGCATCCATACCTCCATGTCCATGTCCACCTCCACCATGGTGTTGTGGAGTACGGTGAACCTTAGCGTGGAAGCCTGTTTTGTCAGCGTAGTATTCTACTACCCTGTGGCTGCCACCTGGTTCAACCAAGCTGTATTGACCTGCAAAAAAAAAATCCTTCATAGCTTTTGGCAACAAAAAAGATCTTTTAATTTGGTCCTTCGTAATAATACCTTTGACAACATCACCGTCTCTGGTTTCATGTTGTTGTTTCACATCTCCAGTGTAGTGGTCATTCACACCATACCTGCATTCGGAACCTCCATGTCCATGTCCACCTCCACCATGGTGTTGTGGAGTACGGTGAACCTTAGCGTGGAAACCTGTTTTGTCGGCGTAGTATTCTACTACTCTGTGGCTGCCACCTGGTTCAACCAAGCTGTATTGGCCTGCAAAATAAAATATCCTTCATAACTTTTTGAAAAAAAAAATCTTTTAATTTGGTCCTTCGTAATATTACCTTTGACAACATCACCGTCTCTGGTTTCATGTTGTTGTTTCACATCTCCAGTGTAGTGGTCATTCACACCATACCTGCATTCGGATCAATTCCAAAAATATTTTTGTTATAAAGACTTGGCTTATGCCCAAATATACAATCCAAGAATGTGGAACACTCACGAAAATGAATATTTAGGATGTGCGTAATAATCTCCGCCATATCCTCCACCTCCATGACCACCGCCGCCATATCCACCACCCCCTCCACCGTGTCCTCCGTAACCAGGATTATGCACGTGCTGATGAGAATATCCCTGTTTTCCAAAGACCAAAGGAACAGAAACCGCGAGCATAACCACTACACACAAGCACTGCATTTTCCAAACGCTGGACATATTTTCGGTTCTATTCCAACCAACTGCTTTTATATTTGATGGTGTTTGTATTGATGTTGTCGCTGATTGCAGGTGTGACCATAGACTGAGAATGATTTTGCTTTTATACTTTGATAAAACTATCCAACATTTTTTTCAAAAACTTGCATTTCAAATATATTAAACCTACGTGTGTACTCATCTGAGTCTTGGAGCAGTTTTTAGCTCGCTTGTATTTCATTATCAAGAAATAAGGTTAGATAATACTGTGTCAATCACGTAACCGTACAGCAGGTAGAGATGCAGGTACTACGCTATTAAATTTGGCTAAGCCTTAAGACTACATATTTCAAAGTGCTTTAAGGGACACTGACACGTTAAAGTAGGAAAGGGATACGGATGTTCGCGTAACTCATACAATGGCGGTATCACTCGTTGCAACGGAATTGTGGAAAAGGGCGGTTGCGTCGATGCAGATTAAGGTTTGCACATTTTAAAACTATTCAAGCGGAAAAGAGTAAGTCGTTTGGAGAAATACTAGTGCATAAAAAGTTGACCAACTTTTGCATTGGTTTCTTCAACGGACCATTGGAAAAGCATTCATTCGTGCAAGGAATTGAAGGTTGTTCTTAAAGGCGAAAATTTAATGGGGAATAATAAACACCTCAAAACACGTAAATAACTTTCAGTTTTAATTAAAAGCAGGGGAGTTATAGCCCAAAAAAAATATGTGTCGTGTCACATGGTACGTGAAAACGGGACTTGCTTTGAGGTTGGTGCAAGAAACAATCATCTAGATTTAATATTAGTTTAGCAAGTGACATAATTTATGGGTTGAGAATTCAAAAGCGTTAAACTGTCTTTAACAATATCACACAACAATATAACGACCACCTTGCTCATGCATGTTTCGAAATCTTGTTTGCTTTACTTCCTAATCGCAAAATCTTCTCATTATTTTGGGCTAGCCGCTATTTCCTATGTAATCTACCTAAATAGTATACACACATTGTCGCATAAGCTGTGTATCGTAATTGAATTACGCATTTCTGCGACAAAAAAGCTACACAATTCAATCATCATGGGCTATGCATAATAAATCAAGTTTTTGTCGGTTTCCCCAATCAAGAGATTTTTTTAAGCCTGATTGAAAAGGCGAATTGAAAGTAATATTATAATCATGCGTGATTGCCAATAAATTGTCAACCCAATTCTCAAGCTGTGCTAATCATGGTTCCTTTTTGTCGCAATATTCTTCTATCCTTGCTAAATGTTTGTTGTGATGCTGTTGGAAGTATTAACTGATTTATAAAAGAAAAACAGGTCTGCTGCTGCTCCCCAAGAACCGCATAATGCATTGTTGCACAAAATGATTTTTTACGACACAACGGATCTTAATGGATATTATGCTTTTTTGCCTAGATTTTTTTTGGGGAAAAAATTGCGTAAGCTGTCTACTTACTACATACGCGACGACATCATCGACACAGCCTTGCGGGCAGATTTAAGATCAAAATGTGTAACAATGAAAAAAAAAAGTGCACGCATGCATTACATGCAGTTTTAACTTTATTTTATAAACTCGCTTTCAAACACAGCCACGTTGGGCAAATAAAAATGGTCGATTGATTTTGATTTTTTATCCAAAATATTTTATTTGTTCTTTATACAAAGGGTGATGATGAAATAAGTTAGTTGTGCGTGAAACATTTCTAACCTACATGGATTAATTTATTGAGTCTGGGCGATTTTCAATCTTGATTTCTTCATTCCTATACGGTTTTTAAAAGATATCAAGGGAAATTAATTGAATACTTGCCATGTCCGTTATTAATTGGTTCTATTCCGCTGGATGTGTGGCGCGTAAAATTAGATTTCAGATGTAATTACCACACACGACTGAGCATTGTGTAGGCGTGAGCTGAAGTAAGTTTGAATCGGTGTGGTCTATCGATAAAATTTCGGAAATGGAGCGGAAGGTTTCTGATGGATTATCATGACACAGTCCGAAAATTACTTGGAAGGAGATGCGATGGGGCAACATGATACGGAAATCACATAAAA
Organism: Salina celebensis; assembly: GCA_036561885.1. Classification (NCBI taxonomy): domain Eukaryota; kingdom Metazoa; phylum Arthropoda; class Collembola; order Entomobryomorpha; family Paronellidae; genus Salina; species Salina celebensis. The sequence continues at coordinate 10,595 of JAAXOA010003917.1, forward strand.
AATATTAGAACCAATCCGTTTAGGACTAAATATTAATGGCCAACTTGCTTGACAAGTATAATGAACATGAGGTCATCTGTCAAAATAGACTTAATCAGTTAACCGTATACATCGAATTGAAATTTCAAAATTAAAAAAAAATCCTTGACCACCAAAAATGTATTTTTTCCCTATCCCTCATATGTATTAGAGTATCGGAAAACTTTGGAACCTTGTTGGAACAGTTTGTTTGGAGCCGCTTTTTTAGAGTAATTATAAGAATTTTGAATGGTATTTTCTTG